>VDFB02259633.1:94802-192044 GCA_007258455.2 Sequoia sempervirens | reverse complement strand
AACATATCCATCTATTTTGAACAATAATAAAACATCTTAAGAACATTACATGGTCATCAATGTTTGTTTTGGAAACAATATTGTTCCATTTTCATTATTTATTTACCTTTCTTAGTTCAATCAAAGGTTTAGCTAGGTGTAGAATAGGAAGTTTGTTGTATGCATTGTTTACTATTGTTTTGTTCTATAATTTAGAATACACACTAAGAACGATTAAATATTAGATTTTTGTATTCTACTCTTTGAAAGGAGGCTAGATACAACTAAAAAAATCATATTTAATCCTCAAAGGAGAGGAATGTGCAATAGATAAGGATCTAAATAATTTTAGAATGTAGATATTGGCATATCTAATACATAAGATTACATATGACAATATATAAACCTTGAAAAAATATTATACAACAAAGTACTACAATAAAGAAGCACTCGATGTGTTCTTAGTAGGCAACTGCAAGAATTTGGGTCCACAAAATGTTCAAAAAGTGGAAGTGTTTTTCTTGCTTTTTAAAATTTGTCACAATTGCTCTAAAAATTTGAAGCATTTACATAATGAATCTTTAAAAATTTCAATAATATTAAATTTACTATTTTGAATTTAGTTTTCAGATATTTAATTTATTATAATACATAGATGATACAAAAAAAAATAATAGGCATGTATAAAAACAACTTTAAAAGTCACCTTTTTAGGACCATACCATGTGCATGTACAAACATCGTAATTTGACCTAAATAAAATTATTTTTATAATTAATTTTGGTGAAAGATGCATATTATATTGAATATTGATGAGGATATACTTTTAATTTTTTTCTAAGTATATATATTTTTTATTAATTTTTATTCGCCCTAATTTTTTCTTTTGAAAACCTTCATGTACGAACACCATATTTGACCTAAAATAATAATTTTTTATTTGTTTTCATTGTGTAAATATTTTTTTGTAGATTTATTTCATATAATTTTGTTTACAAGAAAATTATCAAATTAGAAGTTTATTTAAAAATACATTTAAAAAATATGACATTTCAATTTTATGGACTAGTTTCCTTAGAAATTAATTAAGAATAAAAAGGTGATCTAATCATAAAAAATTATATATTTGAAAACTAAACATATTCATCTATAATGGGTTTTAATTTCACAAAACAATTCTAAAAAATCCTCGTCAACCATATTGCCAATGTCAAGTTTTTTTCTTGACATTGCCATGACCTTGTACTTACAAGTTAAAGGCGAAGGATTGGGTTACCATGCCTTTTTTAAGACTAAATCAAAATAAAAAACATTTATTGTGAGTTTCAATTTTTTGGAATGAGTACCCACTTTAAAAAGGGTATAGATTTTAAAAAATGAATGGGTACCTATTTTAAAGCTAGAAAATGACACTTCCCCTAGAAGTGGACCCAACTTCTTGCACTTACTCTAGCAAACATCAAAACCATGATTAGAATATATTTTTTGGCTATCCAGTTGCTCATCTAAAGACCATTTTATTTTAGATAAATTATTGCAACACAAACCCTTGAATATACAAGTACTATATATCTCCATTCCAATAGTCTTCTAAATAGATCACACACAAAATTAAAAATCACCAATGGCTTTTAAAATAATGTGTTAAATCTATGGATAAATAAGGTTCCTAGATCATAGCATAAAATGTAAGGAAAATATGATGTTTGGTCAACCTACTTAACTTGGAATGTACCTCCCATTTCATAATTCTCCCACAAAATTTGCGCACTCCATTTAGGTCGCATTCCTCATTTAAAAAGATTCTCTTTGACACAAAATTCTTACACATCATAAGATCACCGGAGGTCTTCATGAATTTTCTACTTTACCTTGTAACTCTTACTCACATGTGCCTACATATGTCATATATTCTCTTATACTTTTTAAAATTCCATAGACTTTTACATATCTTGCATGACATTACAATCTAAATTACATGTATCATAATGTTACACCTCAAGTGAGAAGATTTCTTTCATGTGGACACGTAAGTAATAAATAATAAATAATGAATCTCAATTCATTAGGAATTTCAAGGTGTATGAAACATAATCCCAATATTCTCCCACTTGTCATATACCTTGTAAGATAGAAAGGGAAAACCAACCAAAGTGAACTATCTCCTAATGGAAGAAATTCCCATAGCATTAATACACCATCTAAACATTACTGTAATAATAGGGTTTGGTAAATAATTTTAAATGATAATTTAATTAGCGTCCTCGAATATTATCCTTCCATCCTCTACCATGTCACAAAAAAAAATACTATAGAATAAATGTAATTTATATGTATATGAAATATAGAGTTCTACTATCAATTAATTATCCTTCTCCTTGACTCAACCAAAAATTTTAACACAACCTATAAAGTACCACTACCTCCTTAAAGGTATTATCTGTTATCATAAAATATACCTTATTAGTTAAAATAGTTACCATGGTATTGTCTCTTTCTCATCTAGTTGAGTAAATAGGAGGTAAACACATAACCACTAATAGACCTGTTGATGTCCATTTTACCTACCTAATTTGAGTTGTGTATAATTTTTCCTATAGCATTATTAAAGTTAATCTCTAGGTATTTTAAAATATTTTTCCAAGAATCATCAACACTACTATGTGAATGTTTTAGGTGACATAAGGTCTTACATGTACTACCATCATTACTACAAGTATGCTCTATATAATTGTCCTAAAGAATTGCTATAGGCTATACTAAATCTAATATAGGCATGGTCTAGAGAGAATACTAAATCTCAGAGGTTGAATGGCAACAATGTTTGTGAGTAGGTAGGCTAGGGCACCCGAGACCTAGCTTGCAGTTTGGTTTCTCCTATGCACTGGGGTCTATGGATGGTCGCAAGGGGTCAAGGGGATCGAATTTGTTTTCTTGTTTACTTTTATCTATGCTTTTTTTGGTGGTGTAGATCTTCTTTGTGCAGGCTGTGTGTTCATTCATGGGTTCCAGAAACTGTGATTTCTCTTCTCTGAGTCCACTCTCTAGTTTGGGTTTGTTGTGCGCTTGGGGAGAGGTCATTTTTCTTCCTTTTTGTTGCTTGCACTTGTATTTATGTGCCCATTTTGGGACTGTTCTTTAGTTTTGGCTTGGTGAGTGGGGGCAGCTTGGGCCCTCACTCTTTTGGTTTAAATGGCATTACATATGCCCTTTGATATGGAGTCTTGATTCTTCTATGGCTAGGGTGGATACCAGAATTCCCAATCAGTCTTCTTCTGGATCAGGTGTGGTTTGAAATGGAGCCCTTAAATTGAAAAAGGTGAATGGATGTTTGGAGAGGTCCCAAGAGCGGCTAGTTTTAGTTATTCATTCAGAGTCGATAGCTAATGATATTGATTACTATTGCAACCATGTATTGATTTGTAAGTTCATGAAGATGAGGGTTTCTCTCCCATTTCTTGATACTTGGATTCACAAGACATGGAACCTGGAAGGTGATTTTGATATTTTGATGGCTGCTAATAACTTCTTTATGGGTGTGTGCAAGAAGTTGAGTCCACTTTTTGGCCAAAAAGTGGAAGTGTTTTCCTTGATTTTTAGAATTTGTCACATTTGACCTTAAAATTTGAAGCACTTAGAGATGGAATCTTAAAAAAAGTCACTTATTATAAAATGTAGTACTCAGAGTCTAGTTTCCAAATATGTAATTTATTTCAATGCCTAGATGATAAAAAATGGTTTTCAATAGGCATTTCTAAAAAAACTATTTAAAAGTCACTTTTTTTTACCATACCATGCACATGTACATCATCCATATTTTGACCTAAATAATCATATTTTTCTAAATCCTTTTGGGAAGAGATTCGTAACTCACTAAAGCACGTTTTCGATATTTTTTTGTAATTTTTTATTGAATTTTTTTTGTTAAATTTTTATTGGCCATATTTGTTGTTTTGAAAAATCATGTACGTCATGCATAAGATGACCTAAACTTATCATTTTTTGATTTTTTTTCAAATTGAAAAGAATTGTCTAAAGTACGTTTTGGTGCAATTCATTTTACAAAAAAATATTATAATAAAAAGTTATTAAAATACTAAAAAACCCTGATAATTCAAGTTTACAGACCAATTTCATTAGAAATTAATTAAAAAATAGAAAAAATAATCAAATTGTAAAAAAATTTACATATTTGGAATCTACACTATCTCATCTATAATGGGTTTTAATTTTGTAAAAAAATTGTACAAAATAGGTCTTCAAACATATGTCCAAAGTCACTATTTTCTTGTGACATTAACACGACTTTCAAGTTGCAGGTCAAATCAAGTCCAAAGCTTAGGCTCAAGTCCCCAAGCCATTTCCCAAATTAGAAAACAAGCTAGAAACCCAACCAAAAATTCATATTTTAAAAAACGGGATCCCGTTTCATAAAAAACATTTTTTTATGGTTTTACAAAACATCCCATTTTGAAAATTGCTAAAAATGGAAAGTTTCCATTTTTAGAAAGTTTTCAAAATAGGATCATGTATTGAAAATTTGCTAAAAATGGGAAGTTTCCATTTTTAGAAAGTTTTCAAAATAGGATCCTTTATTGAAAAAATTTCTAAAATGGAAATTTTTCAAAATTGAAAAGTTTCCAAAATGGAAAATTTTCAAAACGGATCCTTTGAAAAAACTTGCCATTTTGGAAATTCTCTGCTTGGCAATGTTAGATCCCATTTTGAAAATTTTCAAAACGGGATCCCATTTTTCAAATTTAGGCTTAGGATCCTGATGCTATATAGAATCCCATTTTTTTAAAATGGGATCCCATTTTTTGCAAGCCAATTTCATTTTTTTTCCTAAGGTAAAAACTTTCACGTTTCGTGGACTCATCTTCTTGCATTTATCCTTATGGTGGACTTCTCATGTGTCTCTAATCAGAATCGGGCCTTTGAAGGAGGTCCATACTTTTATAATCAAGTGGGTCTCTTCATCAAACCATGGCATGTTGGTTTTAACTCAGTGGAGGAGTTACCTTCTAGAGTCCTAGTTTGGGTTCGTCTTACTTAGTTGTTGTTTGAATGTTGGAGAAGTGACATATTGCAGTCAATTGTGTTGTTCCTAGGAAAACCTATTGGCCCCTCTCAACAAACTTTGAATAAAAGAACTTTTTTCTTATTCAAGGGTTTGTGTTGAAATTGATCTGAGCCAACGGTTACTAGATTCTATTGATATGATTGTTGGGTCTTGCTCCTAGACTCAGTCGTTAGATTATGAGATGCTACCTTACAGGTGTCGGTTATTTCATGAATATGGTCATCTCTAATGGAGGTGTCCTCATGCTCCTAGTTTTGCTAGTACAAGTAATGTTCCTTCTCATCTTGATTCAAAAGTAGACAAGGGTAAAGATCCCATGTAGGGAGGGGGGGCTAATAAAGAAGGATTTGTCCTAGTTAAGTCTCGTAATCACAATTGAGGCCAAAAGAGATCCTTTAGGGATAGGCAGGAGGAGGAAACTTTTAACAAGTTTGAGGCATTGGAAGACTTGGTCCAAGAGGATGGTTTTCAAGAGGTGTTGTAGAGATCAGTGGGTTCTTTGGCTAAGGAGGTGTCAGGGTTTTAGTCCACTAGGCCTACAAGTTTGGTTTAGTTTGGGGTGCAGGGTTCTCAGATGGTTACTGTAGTGCCTTCCTTAGACCTTGCTTTGGTTGTGATTGGTTTGATGATGGAGTCTTTTGGTGGGCCTACTGATGCTAGTGGTGTTCTCTCTAAGGTGTGGGATGCCTCTGACCAAGGTAAAAATAAGGCCATTTCTCCTTCTTTAGGTTTGCAACAAAAGACCCCCAAGAAAGGGGCTCTTGATAAACCTCTTAAGGTGGGTAGAAATAAAGAGTAGGAAAAGGTCAAGTTAACTGGTGAGACATTGGTGGAGTCATGTTCAATGAAGACTATTGATGCTCACTTATCCCAACCTCAATGATGATTGTGCTTTCTTGGAATGTGTGGGGTATGAATAACATCCCTAGACAAAAGGCTATTCAGGATTTGATTTGGTCACATTCTCTTGATATGATTTTTCTTAAGGAAACTAAGTTATCTATTTATAGTATGTTGGGGGTGGCTTTGAAGATTTGGAGTCAAGGTCAGTGCCAATGTGTTGGGGCATTGGGTAATTCTGGTGGGGTGGCTTCTTTGTGGGATCCATGGGTATGTGCAAGATCATGATGGGCCAAAAAGTTGCAATACAATGGGTATGTGTAGGGTATGTGGCTGATGACTTTTTTCTTACCTAAAATTGATAAAATGAAAAGGGTTTTTTAAGGAGATTATCAGCTTTCCACCAATATAAATTATGCTTTACTTTGAATTTAATAAATAATTATTATTCATTTTCTAATTTAATTGTGACTAAAGTCCTCATTGATAGGCTGATTGAAAAATATCTATAGATTTCAAATGGTATCACATTTTTTGATCCAAAAAATGTGTCACATTCTATGCTTCACATACTATAGGATTTTAAAAAATAATAATTAAATTTCATGAAGTTTTGGCCAAGTTAAGGTGGTCAAACATATGATTTTTTTATATTTTTTAAGAGTTGTAACAAAAAATTCATAATTAATTATTAACTTGGAAAAATATCACAAAAAAAAATGCATCGCATTCGTACATGAGTCCTCTACTTATATCTAAAATCTTATAAAAAAATATTATCATTTTATTGTGGTTAGGGTGGTCATACAAACACCTACTTATTTTTTCCCTAAAATTTAAGTACTACTGCATTAAAATTTCAAATTTCACCAAATAGATTTAAAAAATAAATAAATAAAACTAGTGGTTTAGAATCTACATTCAATTTTCTACAGATTCTATTCTTACATTTTTTTGAAATAATATAGATAACTTACTCAAATGTTTGTGGCAAGTTGCCTAACTCTGATTTTTCTAAATTTTTCGCCACTTAAGGGCCTATTTTTTCCATGATGATTCTACACATACCCCCACGAATAGTTAGACCAATTTGGTGATTCTCTTATAGAGGCTTGATTTCTCGCATGGCTTCTCATCTTGATTTAGGGGAGAGAGTTCTCTTCTCGAATTTGTATGCTTCGACTGATTTTCAGGGTAAGTTTTTGTTGTGGGGTAATGTGCAATATGTGAGGTCTTTGGATCCTTATCTTCCTTGGATTTTGGTTGGGGATCTCAATGTCGTCATCTCTTTGGAGGAGAAGGGAGGAAATTCCCATTTGGATCCTACTTTGGTTCTCTTGCAGGATAATATTGCACTTTTGAACTTGGTTGCTATCAAGCCTACTAATGGGGTATTCACTTGGAATAATAGGAGAAGTGGGAAAGCAACTATTTCTAAATGATTGGATAGATTTGTGGTTTCCAGTTTCTATATGGGGGATAGGTGGGTAACTAGATTTGAGATTTTGGATAGTCAGGGTTTTGATCATTGGCCAATCAAGCTTGTTGTTGTGTTACCTCGGTGTTGTATAAAGCAATCTTTTAAGTTTCAACTTATGTGGCTTCAAGATGATTCTCTCCATTACTTACTTCTTGGTTGGTGGTGTCTTGGGAGGTCGGCATATGGTACTACTATGTACTCCTCAAAGCAGCTTCAGGTTGTGAAGTATAAGTTGAAGTGTTGGAATAGATAGCATTTTGGTAATATTTTCCAAGCAAAGCAGAATGCCCAAACTTGTTTGGACTTGATTACTAGGCAGATTCAAGATTAAGGTTTCACAAAGGAGCTTGGGTTATTGGAAGAAGTTGTGGTGAAGGAAGTGGAAGAATGGGAGTGAAGGTAGGAGATTTTTTGGAAACAAAAGTCTAGAGTTGAGTGGCTCCAAGTTGGAGATAGAAATACTTCCTTTTTTCACAATTTGGTGAAGGATAGAAGGAAAGGTAATGTTATCTATTCTCTTGTATCAGAGAATGGAGAGACTTTTTCTTCTTATGCTTCTATTTTTGTTGAATCTATTTGATTATTTTCTACTTTGTTATCTGAGGACTCCCCTCTTGTGAAGGAGGATGAAACTTTGATTTTGGGTAGCATACCATCTCTAGTTACTAGAGAAATGAATGAAGCATTTCTTAGTCCTATCTCTCTTTCAGAGCTTGAAGATGTTGTGTTCTAGATGAAAAAAGGAAAGATTCCCAATGACACTAATTTTAGAAAGGATGAGATCCTATTTTTATTCAGAAAACTGAATTAGTTCACCAGAGGATAGATGGCTTATTCAATACAGAGTTATATGGAAAGATTAACCTTGACTTGAGAATAGAGATTTGAACACATTGATGAGACCATGAAGATAGGTGTTTGAAGCACGAAAGGTTGCCAAGCTTTCACAACATTTTAGGGTAATAGAACAAGGTTTGAAACAATTAAACCTTCTACTCTTCAGGTGCTACTAGACCTAGGCGGGTGTACCTTTTTGAATAGTGCAGACTTATCTTATAATTATCCTTCTGAAATACTTTGTCCATAATGGAAAATAACAGTGAACAAAATGAAAGCGAACTGGATAGCAATAGTAAAAGCAGTTTTCTAATCTAACTCCTAAAATGCTCAATAAGCAGATGTAAAGAAATTGAGTGAATTCAAATAATGAAATTGCAGAGACAAGTGCCATGTTGGGTATGCGGAGTCGAATGAAACAAAAACAAGCAACTTATTCTGGCAGAAGATCAAATTGCAGGCATATGATCTATTCATAACTTGTATGAACAATGCAAGATTATGACTACTGAGCTCTACTTTAAGATCTAGATGAATCTTCCTGATTACTGTAATCAATGAAAAGGATTTAATCTCTACTTGAGAGAACCAATTGATTAACCACACAAATGCAGCAAATGTGCATAGATAAACTAAAAGTAAACTTGTTACATCAATTTAAACAACCAAAAAGAATCAACATGGAGACAGCTTTAGCAATGCTTTTCAATAAACTCGACACACAATTGATACCAAAACAAAACTACCACACAACTGAATTTCATTGAAACCACCATTTGAAAACATGTACATAGTCTCTAATAAGAGAAAATTATCCTAATATAGCCATGCCTAATCTATCTATTTGTGATCTAAAATCTGATGATGTCCAATTACAATCCAGGGTGCATATAAATACACCAGCATTAGAAATCATATGGTTTCAAATTCATGTCAGCCCAGCACAAAATTCAAGCTCCAATCAAGCTGGCAAGCAATGGTCATTCAAGCAAAAACATGTCAGCCCTGATATTTAAAATTTTTTTATCACCAGTGAGACAGTCGGCGAGACATAGATCACCATCCTGCCGAAGGCAATTCACTCGTTACATCCCATGTGCTTGTATTTCACTCTCACATTCGCCGTAGTGACCCACAAGTCATACCAAAGCCACATAGTATTTCGTTGTTCGCATTGTGCTTCGCTATAACACACAAATATCGCGGAGACCTTACACAAACAATTTTAAGTTTCACCGAGAGCCTCCCACTTAACCTCATGTCAGTGTGACCAACCAATTATCCTGCTGACAAAGCCACCACTACACCCATTCGGCAAGACCCCAGGCACCTAACCATGACCACATACTGAAACAAATAAGTCACACCGAGCAACACCTTTGGTTACAATCATCATCGCCAAGACCGTTAGATTCTCTCACCGAAAAGAAACCGCATAGAGCTATCGGTAAAACAAAACAATGTTGGGGGAACCTCCTATAGACTACACATTGCTTCACTGAAAGTCCTTATCCATCTTGAATATCATCATGACTTATGACTTCTCCAGCCGATGAGCCCGCTTGTCTTATGTTATGTCGCCGAGACATTTTAAACTCGGGGAGAAGTCCCATAGATTATATTGGGTTATACCGAAAGCCTCAGGATTACACCATATTGCCAAGAGAGTTCTGATCTCACACCAACATCCTTTATTTTTGTTCATAGTCACCACAACTTCCAACCCTCAGCGAGACATCTTGTAGAGAACTCCTTGCTTTACCGAAAGTCACCCGAGATCGTTCATGTTCGCCAAGACAACCCCCATCCTACATCGACATCCACTTGTTTTCCATCCTTCGGTGAGACCAAAGGTCACTCACCGAGACCTTATGGTGATCACCCCAACCTACACCGATATGCTCATATTCTTTCACCACCAATCGGTGAGACCAGGGTGAACTCACGCTGAAAGAAAACCATATGTTATTAAACATTGTTAGAAAGACCTGACCTCTTCGCTATGACCGATCACCGAAACAAATAGCCTTTGCCGATAGATGTCTCAGTTGTCACTAAAATAGCATGGATGCTATGCTGATAGCCATTCACAGATGAATGCCAGTCGTTGTAACAAATAACATGTCTTGCCGAAACACCTACAACAAACAAATGTCAACTCACAAGCAACATGGGTCGGGGAGACAGTAAAGGACCTATGCTGACAGATTCAGCAAGATGGAGAAAGTACAACCCGATGGGTTCCATAGGGAAATATGGGAAAAATGCAAGTAAAAATACCACAAGATGAGGAAATTTCCAATAGAAGGACTCATATGGAGACTCAGGGGGTATGGAAGGTATGCAAAAATCATCAAATTTGATAGTTCCAATAGTGGCTCCATCTAGGGATGAATGATAATCAGATCATTGCAAGGATCCAGAAGCTTTGGGTGAGTAGACCAGACCAAACACAAAATGAGCAGAATGGAAATGGACCAGAAGCATGATGGAATGAATGCAAAATGAAGGTGAACCACCATCCTAAACTATTGTGCATGGAAAAGAAGTTTAAAGAGAAAAAGTAAGAGTTTTCCATGCACTGGCAACCCTCAATCCTCTATGTGTTAACTTATCCTGTCCTGAGTTGTTACAATTTTAGACTCAAATCATACTTTCCCCTATCAAATAACTAGTTTTGTTTTGAGTTCATCAGATTTCTCTTGAAGACACAAATGCAATCTTTCCTATCACTGAAAGTTTTTAGAGAATCACCATGCTTAGTTTGGACCAACTTCCCAACAGTATTCAGCAATTCAAATTCTTCATCATCATGGGCCAAACCCCTGTTATTTTCAACATTCAAAATGCATGCATACAAAATACAACATTTTATATTATCTCTCTTACTGTTATGAATTCTGAAACACTCTCCCAGCTGTATAAAAATTTCACAATCAAAGTGCTTCTCTTGAAAAACAAAAAACTCTATCATAACACCGATGTCTGAAACTAACATATCTAAAACCATTTGCACTTCTTTGACACTATTTTTTGGATACAACACTGAATCATGACTCATGTCTTCAATATCAAGCATATATGAATTACTTGAATCTGGACCTCTATCATCCTTGGCATGCAAATAAACATCTTCTCCAAATGAGTTAGGAACTTCAAAATCACATTCCTTATCCTGAATGGAAGCAGAATTTTGGTCAACACCAAAAGTATCACAATCATTCCAAGAAATACACAGGGAGTCATAAGAATTTTTACACAAAGATTCCTCACTATAAAAATGAATGTGAACTGGAGACAAAACTTCAAGATCATCTTTATGTGCACATCCCTGGCATTCAAAAGTAAAAAAATCTGCAATCTGTTCACTGACAAGTGAACAAGTCTCAATATTTTCATCACTACAGTCATGCCTTTCACTTTTATCATCATCAATCAAAAATCCAATACCATCAGAGAATGGGAAATTAGAAACATCATGAGTGCAGTTATTTATTCCATCATTTTTCTTATCTAAAATTATTTCCTCCTTTTCATAGAATGGATTTGAAAATATCTAAAACTTACTCATTGACGCACCTTGGAAAAAAATTATCTGATCTTTATTTAACTCTTCATTATACAACGAGTTTGAAAAAATTTGGAAATCACTTTCAAATGTACAAACCTCATCATGATCAAATATATCTTCATAACTCTCAACTACAGCCAACAGTATTGTATACTTACTATCTGATGAATCAACATTTCCCATTGCTTCTCCATCCTGATCTTCATAAGAGGTAGAAGAATCCCTTGACTACAGATCAAAATCCTCAAGTTCATCATCAACATTGGAATATTCACTAGATGCCTCATCACAACATGCATTGCTTTTACTATGACAATCTGTTGTGCAAGAGAAATGACCTGCACCTTCATCTTCCTCAACCTGGTGAAAAGTATCTGAAGCTAGATATATTGTGTGATCTTCTTCATTGTTTTCCATTTGCATTCCCTCTTCTTGCATTTTTTGGGCTACAACACAATAATCTAGGGAATGTGGCATATCAAAAAAATCACAAAAGTAATTGTTACTTACCATATAGGTTCCTTTTGTTAATGGATCAGGAGCTTCCTTGTTTCCAATCCTAGTTATAGGTTTGTTGTCTTTCCAGTCTGCATTGTAAGGTATATCATGCAACCTCGGCCTTTTGTTCATGTATGTGTTCTCCTGTCTGTACTGATAATTTATGCTTTGCTGAAGAACCCGAGGGTTGTCTCTTTTACTGATTATACCAGTAGCTTTCTTGTTGTTTTCAATTGTTTGTTCCATCTTCTGTGCTTCAGCCAAATCTCTTGGGAATTTATTTCTCAACTCATACCCTATCTTGGGATTAAATGCATTTAAATAAATACTCAGTGCTACAGAATCTGGCAACTTTGATCCAATAGGTATTTTATTTTGTAACTTATTGAATCTTCGATTGAAATCATAAATTGTATCACTTTGATCTTTCTGAAAGTGCAATAATTCACGAAGAGCATAATCTGGTGCACCTAGATTCCCAAACTGCTCGAGGAATTGATCTTGAAATCCTTGGAGAGAATCAATAGAGACAGCTGGTAAGCTATTGAACCAATCCCTAGCATCTTCAACAAGTGATATCCATGAATAGCTTCATGCGTAAATCTTCATAGGACACATCCAAATCTTGGATGAAAGCATCAAAACTTCTTAAATGATCTTCAGCAGTGATTGCATCACACCCTGTAAACTTTGAAACAATACCCCTCCAACTACAATCCATTGGATAAGGGGATAATGGAATCCTTTCCAAATCAAAATGTTTGATCATAGTTGTATGCTGATGTGGGGGGAACTAGGTAGATACAGATGCTGGTATATCAGACTGTAGTACTGTGTATGATAATATGGCACATACTACTAACCATGAGGAGCTCCAACATGACCTTCCCTAAACTGAAATCCTCCTCCATTCATGTTTAAAAAATTGCAAAAATTCTTTTAGAGTCACCACCTACTTTTCGAAAAGTAGGAAAATCATTATTTATAATCTTTTCCCAGCGGAATCACCCTTTCTAAAATTTCTCAAATTACAACTTTTCCTCCAATGACTCTATAATGTGATCTTCAACCAAATTTTATGCTATAATCCCCAACAAAGTTGCCAATTTGTTAGCTCTCAAAAACACAGGTTTGAACCACAAAAGGTTGCCAAGCTTTCACAACATTTTAGGGTAACAAAACAAGGTTTGAAACAATTAAACCTTCTACTCTTCAGGTGTTGCTAGACCTATGTGGGTCTACCTTTCTGAATAGTGCAGACTTATCTTATAATCATCCTTCTGAAATACTTTGTCCACAATGGCAAATAATAGTGAACAAAATGAAAGCAAACTTGATAGCAATAGTAAAAGCAGTTTTCTAATCTAACTCCTAAAATGATCAATAAGTAGATTTAAAGAAATTGAGTGCATTCAAATAATGAAATTGCAGAGACAAGTGCCTTGTTGGGTATGTAGAGTCAAATGAAATAGAAATGGGCAACTTATTTTGGTAGAAGATCGAATTGCAGGCATATGATCTGTTCATAACTTGTATGAACAATGCAAGATTATGACTACTAAGCTCTACTTTAAGATCTAGATGAATCTTCATGATTACTATGATCAATGAAAAGGATTTAATCTCTACTTGAGAGAACCAATTGATTAACCACACAAATGCAGCAAATGTGCATGGATAAACCGAAAGTAAACTTGTTACATCAATTTAAACAACCAGAAAGAATCAACATGGAGACAACTTCAGCAATGCTTTTCAATAAACTCGACACACAATTGATACCAAAACAAAACTTCCACACAGCTGAATTTCATTGGAACCACCATTTGAAAACATGTACATAGTCTCTAATAAGAGAAAATTATCCTACTATAGCCATGCCTAATCTATCTATTTGTGATCTAAAATCTGATGATGTCCAATTACAATCCAGGGTGCATATAAATACACCAGCATTAGAAATCATATTGTTTCAAATTCATGTCATCCTAGCACCAAATTCAAGCTCCAATCGAGCTGGCAAGCAATGGTCATTCAAGCAAAAACATGTCAGCCCTGATATTTAAAATTTTGTTATCACCAGTGAGACAGTCGGCGAGACATAGATCACCATCCTGCCGAAGGCAATTCACTCATTACATCCCCTGTGCTTGTATTTCACTCTCACATTCACCGTAGCAACCCACAAGTCATACCAAAGCCACATAGTATTTCGTTGTTCGCACTGTGCTTCGCTATAACACACAAATATCGTGTAGACCTTACACAAACAATTTTAAGTTTCACCGAGAGCCTCCCACTTAACCTCATGTCAGTGTGACCAACCAATTATCCTGCTGACAAAGCCACCACTGCACCCATTTGGCAAGACCCCAGGCACCTTGCCATGACCACATGCCAAAACAAATAAGTCACACCAAGCAACACCTTTTATTACAATCATCATCGCCAAGACCATTAGATTCTCTCACCGAAAAGAAACTACATCGAGCTATTGGCAAAACAAAACAATGTCGGGGGGACCTCCTGTAGACTACACATTGCTTCACCGAAAATCCTTATCCATCTTGAATATCACCATGAATTATGACCTCTCCAGCCAACGAGCCCGCTTGTCTTATGTTATGTCACCGAGACATTTCAAACTTGGGGAGAAGTCCCATACAGTATATCGGGTTATACCGAAAGCCTCAAGATTACACCATATCGCCAAGAGAGTTATGATCTCATACTGACATCCTTTATTTTTGTTCGCAGTCATCACAACTTCCAACCCTCAGCGAGATGTCTTGTAGAGAACTCCTTACTTTACCGAAAGTCACGCGAGATTGTTCATGTTCACCAAGACAACCCGCACCCTACATCGACATCCACTTGTTTTCCATCCTTCGGTGAGACCGAAGGTCACTCGTTGAGACCTTACAGTGATCGCCCCAACCTACACCGATATGCTCATATTATTCCACCACCGATCGATGAGACTAGGGTGAACTCGCGCTGAAAGAAAACCATATGTTAAACACTGTCGGCAAGACCTGACCTCTTCATTATGACCACTCTCCGAAACAAATAGCCTTTGCCGATAGATGTCTCAGTTGTCACAAAACAACATGGATGCTATGTCGATAGCCATTCACAGATGAATTCCAGTCGCTATAACAAAGAACATGTCTTCCCAAAACACCTGCAACAAACGAATGTCAACTCACAAGCAACATGGGTCGAGGAGACAGTAAAGGACCTATGTCGATAGATTCAACAAGATGGAGAAAGCACAACCCGATGCGTTCATAGGGAAATATGGGAAAAATGCAAGTAAAAATACCATGAGATGAGGAAAATGCCAATAGAAGGAATCATATGGAGACTCAGGGGGTATGGAAGGTATGCAAAAATCATCAAATTTGATAGTTCAAATAGTGTCATTATTTTGGTTGATACCATTCATTCTATGGGGAGTTCTAAAGTAAAAACCATGCTCATTAAGTTGGACATGGCTAAAGCGTATGATCATGGTAAATGGGCCTTCTTATTTATGATTCTAGGAGCATTTGGTTTAGTTGGGGATTGGATTGAGTGGGTCAAGAGCTATGTCACTTTGAAATCCTTTTCGGTGCTGATTAATGGTGAACCTTCTAGATTGTTTGGGGCCTCTAGGGGACTTAGACAAGGGGATCCCTTGTCTCTCTATTTGTTTATTTTTCTTGTTGGAGGCTTGGGGAGGTTTATAAGATCTCAGGTGAAGTGTGGCCTAATCCAGGGGTGGAATTGGAGAAATAATATTCCCTCTCAGTCTCATTTGCAATTTTTGGATGATACTGCTCTCATGGGTCATGCCAAGGTTGAGGAGGTTGTTAGTTGGTGGAGTATTATGGATTGTTACCTGGTTTCTTCAATTCAATGTATTAATGAAGGTAATTATTTTATCTATTTCTTTAATACTACTAATATTATTCAAAGGAGGATTGCTCGTATTCTTCATTTTCATATTAGCACTCTTCCTCTTGTTTATCTTGGCATCTTGTTTGCTATTCACTCGCTTCCTAAAATGTTTTTGGTAGGGAATTATTGATAAGTTCTAGAATTTAGTTAGTCATTGGACTTGTAGGTGGTTTTCTTCTACTGGTAGAGTGATTCTTCTAAGGTCTATGGTGCACACTCTTCCTCTATATAGATGCTTTGTTCTTTCTACACCTTCTAGCTTTATCAAATATTTTGAAAGAATATCTAGGAAATTCCTTTGGTTGGGAAATCTCTTACATAGAAAGTGGATCCTAGTAAAGTGGGATGTTATTTGTAGATCAAAGCAGGAAGGTGGGTTGGGGTTGTGCAATGTTGATATTAATGGGCTAGCTTTAGCTGCTAAATTGTATTGGTTGTGGTGTTATCATCAGCATCAGCTGTGGGCTAAAATCCTTACCACAAAATATCTTGGTGAGGTTGAGTGTGTTGAGGTGGCTCACTTTAGCTTGGAGGGGAAGGGCTCTATGATTTGGGGCACTCTTAAAAGGGGTTCCAAGTTGGTCAAGTAGGGGTTGTTTTGGATTTGTAATGAGGGTCAGAATGCTCTATTTTGGCATGATTCCTGGGATGGATATCCTCCCATTTTGGCTACTCATCCTCATCTATAGAATTTTTGTTAGCATTTCACTGATGTTGGTTGGTGCCATGTGGATGACTTCAAATCTTATCAGACTCTAGGGCAAGCTATAGTTTTTAGGTGGAAGAACCTAAGGGAATGGCCTCCTAGTTGTATGGTTGGGGATCATTAGGAGTTGGTAGGGATTCTTTATAGGAATTATTGTAGCTCCCTCTCTAGGCATGATGTGTTAGCTTGGGGATCTAATCTAAAGGGTAGATTTTATGTTGCTTCAGGCTACATAGTTCTTGATAGGCAGTTGTTTGGGAGTATTGAGGTCGCATGGTGGAAGAAGGTTTGGAATAATTTTGCATGGCTAAAGTGTAATTTTTTCTCTTGGTTGGTGGTACAAGGAAGATGTCTTACCTGGGAGAATTTTTGGAAGCATGGATTCTAGGGTCCTTCTATGTGTGTTATGTGTGTTGGGAATGAAGAGTGTATTTCTCATCTCTTCTTTCACTACTCTTTTGCGAAATCCATTTGGAAATTTTGGTGGAATCTTTGGCGTATGTTGTGCAAACATGTTTCTTCTATGAATTTTTTTTGGGAAATTCAAGGGTCTCCTTCAGTTAGGAATTATTTTCTTTTGATTGCTTGGGTTATTGGCCCTAGTCTAATAATTTGGCATATTTGGTTGGAACGTAATCAAATAATTTTTTTTGATAGGAAGTTGTTGGTTGGTCATCTTTGGTTGAAAATTTTGGGGGTCCTTCAGGAAACTCTAACTACTAAGTGCAACTTGTCTGTTCCTATGGATCCTAGTGATCTTGGAGTTGTTCGTGCTTTGGGGCTTTCACTAGGGGGAAAAATAAATTTGAGACCGGTTTATCATGGGCACAAGAGGGAGAGGATTGATCGTACTGGTCATTGGTGTCCCCCTACTCTAGGGGAGTTGAAAATTAATATTGATGGCTCCTCTAGAGGCAATCCTGGGCATGCTGGTGTTGGTGGAATTGGAAGAGATAGTTCAAGAGTGGTGGTGTTTTTCTTCTCTATTTATAGAGGTCAACATACTAGTAACCTCATGGAGGCTTTGGCCATTCTCCTAGTGTTAGAACAAGCTTGTGCTCTGGGGTGGAGGAGATTTTTTTGTGAATCTTATTCTTAGGCTGTTATTGATCTTTTGAATAAGAGGTAGTTTGAGGAGGTGAACTGGCAGCTGGTGGTGGTGGTCAAGCAAATTGTTTCCTTGAGGACTACTTTAGATTCTATTACTTGCTACCATATCCCTCGGGAGTGGAATAAGGTGGTTGATGGCTTGGCTAGGTGGGCTTCTAAGTAGATGGGAACTTGGAATGTAGTGGATTGGGGCAATCTTCCTAAATATTTGGCCCTTTCTCTTGAAGATTTGGTTATAGAAGATATGAGGTGCTTCTTGGGTATAATTTAATTTTATGTTGTTTTGGTGCCCTTGATGGGTTTATTCTACTACTTTGTATTGCTCTTTTGATTTAATAAAAAATTTACCCTCTTTTTATTTAATATAGGCATGGTCTAAGTATCTTAAATAAATATACATGATAGTAAATAAAATACTATAAAGTTCTTGGGTGAATGTTTAAAGATGTTTTACACTTTTATAGAGGAAATAACCAACAATGATCTAACATTTTAACATGAATCTCGAGAAATTGAGATATATATTTTAAATTTTCAAATGATGTGAAGTAATGAAATGTAGATTTCAAGTGTATTTTATTTTTATTTAAAATATCAAACAAGAAATTATTTTAATTTTTTCTGTACACCAAACTTGCATGGAAAATGTCCACCAATCCAGAAGCCAAATGGTAAAAAATATTACAATCCAAATATCTAGATAATGCAAATCCAAAAAGAATATTCACTATGGTAGATCCTCCAAAGGGATCTTCTATTTGGAACTTCATCATAAGCAGCATAAGCCTCATTACAAAATATTCATCTTGGGAAGTAAATGATAGGCGAAGTGTTAAATTTTGGGCAAATTCATGGAATGGGAAGCCTCTGTTGTTAGCTAATTAGGATCTTCAAGAGGTAAGAGCAATTTTATCTCAAGAATGGGGTGAAAATATTTTAGATTATATTCACTCTTCAAATCCTCTAACGAGCAAAGTAATTTTGAAAACACCCTCAACTAGTTTAATGAGTAATTAGCAATTTGATCTCTTTAATAAGAGCTTGAATGAAATAGTAGTTTACTTATCATCAAAGCCAGATAGAATTGTATGGCCAACATCAAAAGTAGGCTCATATTATATAAAGGAAGGACATGTAGTACTAGCACAACACAAATATTCCATTGAACCTTAGTGTGCATTTTCCTTTTGTTGGAATAATAAAATTCTTCCAAAAGTGGGAAGCTTTGCATGGATGGCCTTACATAATAGAATTTTAACTAGTGATCATCTAGTCAAATTAAAGATTGTTGAACCTTTCAAGTGCCCATTATGCTAAGCTGAATTTGAAATAGTAGACCATCTTTTTGTGTAGTGTGTTGTTGCCAATTTATGTTGGAATTTTACTAAAAATATGTTACAGCTTTCCATTCCATTAACAAACTCCATTTGGGATTTTTTTCAAGATTGGCCGATTTTGTATCAATTCTCTTTCTTTGTATGTATCTGGTTCATTATCCTGGCTCTTGTAATTTGGAGTATTTGGTGGGAATGAAACTTGAGAATCTTTAGGAAAACTAAATCTCCAATGGAGTTGCTACTGTCAAAAATTGAAAAGGAAATTTCAAAGGGGGTCAACTCATATGTCTAGAGAGAGAAATTCATTAATTTATCTTTTACAAGCTAGGATAGCTCTATTTTGAAAGAGTGGAAAGACATCATATTTCCTTTTGATGGTAGCCTTTTCAAAAATGACATCACAAAGGTTAGTAGAGCATTAGTGAAATGGATTCCACTTCAAAGGGATTTTGTAAAATTAAATTTTGATGGGGCTTCTAAAGGTAATCCAAGATTATTAGGGGTAGGAATATGCATTAGAAATGCATCAGGGGTAGTCTTGGTAGCTTCCTCTTTTCATTTGCAAAATGATACTAATAATTATGTAGAGGCTTAAGCTCTATTATTGTGCTTGGAATTGGTAATCTAGATGGGACTCTCAAAGCTTCATATTGAAGGGGATTCATTAATAATCATTAATGCATTTAGGGACAAGAAAGTTCAAAATTAGAATCTAAGCTACATGCTAAATAAAGCATGGTCACTACTAGATAAGCTTTAATTGTCAGTAATATCGAATACTTACAGGAAAGGGAACATAGTAGAAAACTTCTTAGATGGGTTGGGGAGTGATAAAATAGAGATAAGGGAAATTAATGATTTAAGTGATTTAAATATTTTCCCCCAATTGCTTGATTTAATATTGCAAGATGCTAAGGGCATATAGATAGAATTCAAAGTTATCTTTACTTAGGCAAACAAACAACCACTTAACCCTTCTAATGAATGCATTCATCATCATATTGCAATGTCATGTTTAATTACCATGTGATACTAATGTTTCATCATGAAAGTGTAGGACTCTCATCGAGTAATTCAAACACATGTTGTAATACAGGTTTTTGAGGCATTGAAGTATGCCACTCACACATTTGTGATGGGAATGTAATATAGATTATCGTGGCACTAAAGTATGCCACTTACACATTTGAGTTGGGAAAGTTTGTCAGGACACATCTTATAAGAAATTTTCTCATAGATCTTGCAAGGATGACATGCCTAGACTTATTCTTCGCTTTTGAACATAAAGGATATTCCTAAATTAGTTGTTAGGTTTCCATTGTTGGATTACAACTAGCTAAAGTTGGGCCTCTAACATTTTTGGGGCTGTCTTATAATGATTACAGAATTTGTGCAGATGTCATATTTACTACATTGCTAACAATTTACCCATGTGCTAAAGGGAAAACTAGCAGCCATTTTAAAAGTTCAAGACTCCTCAAGCATGTTATCCTTGCAAAGTCTCATTATCAAGAAATTCTATTGTAAAAAGTTGGGTAAGCTTGGCTTTAAAATCATCACCGACTTGTTTCATTTTCACTGTTCATCTCCCAATGATATTACAGTTAACAAAGGCTTTGGTTATTTTTGATCTAATGGAGTTAAAAGAGTTTCAAGTAAGAAATTACATGGTGCTAGGTTTAGTTAAGCCCTGGGAAGAACCTTTTTCATATTGCATCAATAAAGATGAACTGCAAAAATTCTTCAAAGTAAATTGTAAGTTTGTATTAAATTGCATTAAAGTCATCATAGGCGAGGATGTTTTGCATATAGAATTGCAAAGGATCATATTACCAACCAATTTATTGTCCATTTCCTTATCAAACATTCTTGATCTTGTTCAAAAATTACAATGTTTTAAAGAATATAGCTAATAAGTTATTTATTAGTATATATCTAGAAGATGATGCTTTACTCTAGAGTGTGTAGCAATATGATTTCACCAAGGGTGATGGTCTAGTGGGAGATTTATTCCCAAGACATTTAATTCATTTCAAAAAGAGACATGTAGAAATTTTCCAAGGCATGCTTTTATCAACAATGCATGATACTTCTTCTTACTTGTATCAAGCTCTTAACAAGTACAAATCTACATTTTCTATGGAGGAGATATGTGACTTTAAGAGGAAGTATCATGCAATATCCTTCTTGAGGAACCATACATGTGTTCATGATCTACAATTATCAATTCGGCCACAAGATGAGAAGGGGAAATTTTGTTATCATTACATTCCTGACATAAATAAAACAGTTCCATCGCATGATTATGATTATAAGAAGAAGTAGGTGGTGAATGAAGAAAGCTCTGTAAATTGTCCTCGAAGAGTAGGAAACAAGTCAACTTCATTTTAATCATGTTTTCATAGAGTAACTGCCATCTGGAATATTTTGTAATCAGGTCATAATTATGAAACTTGTAAAGGGTTATTAGTTACTATTGCAGAATTAAATAGGATGGTTTGTCTATGTTATGGGGTATTTAATGATGACTTTTGCTATGTAATGGGGCCTATTATGTAAAGGTTTTTAAGGGGTCTTGATAGTCAAAGGGTGCAACATCTATATTTTGGTCTAGTCTAGGTCATGGTTTTTGTAAAATGTAAAATGGTTATATTTGTGAGTTATTGTAAATTGGTCAAATTGGAAAGCGTCAGCCAATGGTCTTTCTTGAGCTATAACCGGGGGTTTTCTTCCTAGTTCTTTCCCGCTGGTCTGCTCACCTGAACTAGGGTTTTGTAAAACTTATATTTAATATTATTATATTTACATGGCTTGCCACTTTTTCCTAAAAAAAAAACATTAGTTGATAAAATGCCAAAAAATAAGATTAAATGGGAAGCCACTCTTTATATTGTAATATTTTTTTTGTCCATTTCTATTTTTTATTTATAACTTGAAACTTTAGAGCATGGTTAATTTTTCTCCATTTAAATAAATATATATTCTATATAAATCTTAAATTTTGCATGTATTTAAAACACAACTATTTTGATAGAAAATCACTTGTCTTAACTATTTATCCAAAAAAGAAAGTAAATAATATTTTCTTACCATGAAATATCTCTTCTAATGTATCATATTTTTTCAACCGTATCTAATAAACATTAATATTTTTTATTAACAACATAATCAACCTCTTATTCCTTGCATAACCACCCCATTTTGTTTTGGTCAAAATGGGTCCCCCTTTGTTTCTTTTGTCCTTGGTGTTCTTGTTCAGGGCTTTGGAGTTGTGTCTTTTTCTCCTAAGTCCTTGTTTTCTTTGTTTTTTCAGGTTTGGGTTTGAGATTGGCATTGAAACTTGTTGCATTTTGCTTGTGTCAGAATTAGACATTGGGCTGAAACCATCACCAAGAACTTTTCTAAAGTTATTGTTCCTATTTCCACCTCGATCCTGACTTTCGACTCTCTTTGTGTTTTTTGGGATTGAAATTTGGGCTAAGACTTGTATGAAATTTTCAATTTCTTGTTTCATCTCTCAACCCGATCCCAATTCTCATTTTGTCTTGTTTTTTTGTTGGGCTTCAAACCTTAGACCTTCACTTGAACTTTGCACTTATTGAAAGTTTGGTGTATTCTCATGTCCCGATCCTGACTCCCACTTACCTTCATTCTTGCAGCCCACATTTATGACTTCCGCCCTGATCTCGAGGCCCAACCAACCTGCATTTAATGTCTAATTGTTTGCACATGTGAATGAGTTTTTATTTCACTGCTCCAATGTTTCCATCCATTCCAACTTCTATAGTTTGATGAAATGAACCAAAGTGACACCAAGAGTTAGGGTTTGAAGAGATGCTTCAATCTCACCATGTTGTCAGAATTCTTGGTTGCATTTGGAGGTAGGGTTTTTTTTTCACCCTATCTTTTTCTTTGTTCTTGGTTTGCTAGTGTTTGCTATTGCTCATTGTTTCATGTTTTATTTTGGGTTTCTTATTTTCTTTTCTTGTTTTTTTTTCTTTCTTGTTTATTCTTTTTGGTTGCCCTTGTTTCATTTTGGTTTTCTGCATTTGGGATTTCCCTCACATTTTTTGTTTGTGTTTTTGTTTGTGGGATTTTTTCATCCCATTGTGCCCTAGTTTTCTAGGGTTTCTCCAAACCACCAAGTCAAAACTATGTTTGAATTGACAAGTTTCAAGTTTTGATTGTTTTAATTCAAAATCTTGGTTCCAAAAATAATCTGATCCCAAAGGCATGAGTTAAGGATATTGTTACATGTATTTTCTACCTTTTTTATTATTGTGTTATTCCTAATTCCTAAATGTATTTCAAAATTGGGAATCAGAACTGCACTTAGGTTTTTACCATTCTCTAAGTCTAGTTCCCTTACTTGCTATGATTCTAAATTTTGATGTTATATCAAGATCGGGTATCAAATCATCACCATAGAATGTTAAAGGGTTATGAAAAAGTACTACTCGATGAAATAGTTCCAATCCCTACATTACTATTGGGATAAAAAATTGGACTGACACCAAACCTTTGAAAAATGATAAGTACGAGGACTTGGTGTCACCTTGATTTTGATTTCCAATGAATGATCGAGATTGAAACTTGAAGTTGACCTATTTCCACCTCACCAACTTAAGGTCTAGTTCATGGCGAAGTCCCAACCTCAATTCCCAATATCCTATTGGAATTGAAACTTGGGAAGTTACTTACACTTTATCATCAATATGAGTCTGGTTCCAAATCACAACCTCACCCTGGTCCTCGAGCGCATTACAGGATCAGAACCTGGAGAGAAGCCTTCATTGGATTTGTTTGTTAACTTCCACTACTTGGTGAAGGCCTAATCTTGATTCCTGAATACATTGTAGGATCAGACTGTGGAATGACACTAAACTTGTTCACGACTATGGGTATAGGTGTCTAGTCAAGACCAAATCCCAACTTCCGATAGAGTTTAGTTTTATGCTTAAAATGGTCAAGTTCTTGGTTGTGTCTCAAACTCAAAACCTGAAGGTGTGTAGTTAACTTGTTGGATGGGACTTTACCTTGAATTAATGTTGATATAATATGAATTCTTGTATTAAATTTCTCTTCACATATCTTTTCTTTATTTGATAATTGTTAGTAGTGCATGATGATTAACAAATGTCTGATGCAAAGGAGGAAGTGCCTACTAAAGGAACATCTAAGGGAAAAAAAGGCTAAGAGGCTAAAGCCAGAACAAGTGCATGTCACAATGAATTATCAGTTCCAAGAGAACCTAGTACCATCTAATTTTAGGTTTGCGGTTATGAACATCACTGATACACTTATGGGGCACATTGATTTGGACCAATTTTCAAGGACACCTTTTCACAAGACACTACTCTAAGGGAAAAGAGGATTGTAGAGTTTGGGTTAGCTCATGTATCTAGTTTTAATAGTGATGTGCAATGTCCTAAGTCCATCCTAACTACTAAACAAACATGCAATCCCACTCAAAGGAAATGCATTGATTCACAAGGAAATGTAATAATTGATTTAACCCCAACAATGATCAAACACATTTTTGACCCTCCTCCTTATCCCAATCTAAAGATTATGACTAAAGCTAAGGCACTTCAACTCTGGGAAAATGATGTAGAAGGGAACAAAAAACATATCAACAAATGGTTGCTTGAGACAAAGAAGAAATCACTGAAGAAGCTACCACTAAATCCCAAGAGGTTTGACTTCTTTGAAGACATTGGGGACATGATTACATTGTTGGAAAGAGTGTCTGGGAAGGATAATTCTCACATATTTAAACATTGGATATTTCCATTCACCCAACTAATTCTACATGGAAAGAAATTCTTAAATTGGGGGCAGATTATTTTAGATAATATTCATGACCAACTCCTGAAAGTAACAAAAACCAAGACATTTAATATGTCTTCATATGTCATATACTATTCTCCAAGGATGGGACAATTTCCTAGGTTGAATAAAAAAGGATCTATGGATGATGGTCTAGATCAGAAGAAGGTGTGGGAATATTATGACTAAATAGAGTTGAAGAAGGTAGAGAAACACTTCAAAAGAGTCAATGATGCATTTTTGTATGCTATTATTAATCGGCTCACAGATGATATTTGTTTTAGATTTTCATGAGATACTATGGAATTCATCCAAGAGTGGGGATATTGGTTTATTTAATACCCCAAGTCCACTTATTTTAGATTGTTTGGCTATGATGGTCGTCCATTCAAATTTCCAAGGTGTTGTGGTGATAGATGGGTCTTAATGGAGTTCACTTGTTAGGCTGCCAAGGTAAATGCTAAATTTTCTACACAACATAAGACTATTTTTCATTCTTTCCCAATGCAATTGAGGTTTTATTCTTGTTCCTCTTTAATAATGGCTAAATGAGCAATAGAAGAATTTCATTCCTTGAATTTCCAACAACATACTTCAAGGAAATTCTTTGATCCAAAGAGGAAAATGTATGGGTTGTATGCTTTAGATTTTCCTCATCATCGACCACTTCTCAAAGACTTTTGGGCCAACCTTCAAGATCAATTTCAAGTGACGAAAAGGGGTATGAAATATTAACAATTCCCTAGATGAAATATTTTGAGGTTGAAATGGATATTCCAGAGGGCACTACTAATGATGGGATCACACTTGATTCTTGATATGAGATGGATAAAGTTGCAACTAAGGATTTGGAGCCCATCAATTGGGTGGAAAAAGAGGAAACAAATATCCATAAAATATCACAAGTAGTAGTAGATAGAAGTGTAAGATGGATTGAGCTTCAGTTGAAGCAACCAAGAGGTATGGATTCAAACAAGAAGGGTTCTAGTAGTGAACCTACTTCCTCCATAGAGACAAAACAATACAAGAGATTGAAGAAAAGTGTTGTAGCAATGGAGGAATGACAAAAGAGCCTCTCCTAATAGAATAAGAAGTTTCATTGAAACAAATTGATGAATCTTTGGAAAAAAACTAAAGTCACTTATGAGGCAACTACTGCTAGGGTTATTTCAGGACTAGGTGCCACACTTTTAGCTATTGTATATCCTAGAGAAGAAGTTATTGAAGAAGGTTCTTCTACTATCCCTCCATAAATTAAGGATATTTCTCCTACTGTGACATCAAATTCAAGAGCAACAACCATTGAAGAGGAGATACCTCCCATTATTAATGTAATATATTCACCTCCCTCATCAGACTCCAAGAGAACTCCATCTTAGGAAGGAGAAAGAGTAGAATGGGAGGAATATCTAGAGAGGGTTAAGGAAGAACCTAGAGAAGAAGAAACTATATTTAAGCCTGGAAGCCTATATGCTAAATAATTGGAAATGAATGAAGTTTTGACTAAAAAAGAGTAGAAGGAGATATTGGAAAGTTCCCAAAGATTAGTTTTTGAATAGTTAACTCAAGAAGAAGAAGAAAGAAAGAAAATTAAAGAGCTAGCCTGAGAAAAGGAAGTTGTTGAATAGTTAGCTCAAGAAGAAGAAGAAAGAAAGAAAATTAAAGAACTAGCCTGAGAAAAGGAAGTTGTTGAGGCACAAAGGAAAGTTGAAGAAGAGGCTCTTGCATTAGTACTTTAACTACAAAAAAAGGTTGAACATGAAAAATTTGTAGAGGAAGAACTTCATGCAAAAGAGTTGGAACAAAGGTTGAAAGATGAGGAGACTGCATGAAAATAGGAAGAAATGAAGAAGATAGAAGAAATTAGAGCCCAAAATGAGAGAATGGAGCAAGAAAGGTTGTAGAAGGAGTGAGATGCACAACAAAAGGTCTCTTCCTCGTAGACCATTGAGGTAATTTCTTCTACACCTCCATCATTAACACCTCCCAGTGTTCAACAAGTGACTACTCAGCCAGCTGCTCCCACTTGGCTCAAGCTAAATCTAGAAAGGAGACAACAAGTGCAAGCTTAGCCAGTGACATGGGATGAGATGGTAGTGGAGATTGACAAGGTGAAACCAAGGAAGAAACCTCATGTTGTGTATTCCACAAAGTTGACTAATGAGGGAGATTTGATAGTAGAATTTGCTACACCTATTGCTAACAATGATGATGGGGAATTGTAGGAAAATAAATTTGATTGATATTGTTGCCACCACCACCAAATCATGGTTAATCAAGGATAAACAAGCTAAAGATGAGCTTAAAGATCAAGTTGGAAAAATGAAATATTTTTTGAGGGAGTTGATTGCATCCACTTCTAAGTAGCCCACACCCTTAGAGGTCCCCATTTTGATGAGTCGCAAGGAGGTGGATGGGTTGAATAAGATGAAAAAGAAGGCCACTTGGTTTGACAATTGGTTCAATAATTTTAGGTCTAATATGGATAAGCATCTGGATGAAGGTTTTAAACACTAAATTTTCTAGGCTTTTCCTTGGTTAAAAAAATAGAAGAATTCATACAGAAATGGTGGGATGAGGAAGAAAAACTCAGTCAATACTTTGGGAAATTGAAGGTAATCACAAATTTTGGGTGATGGGGGCCTTGAGTATATTTTGAAGGATATTAATGTGTCATTTTTCAAAACCCATAATATCATTGGACAAAGAATAGCTATGCTCAAAGGAATTCATGAGATATGGGAACATGCAAGAATATTTGAGGATATTGTTTCAAAACTCATTGACAAGACTTTGCCTTTGGCTCAAAGACTTGAATCATTGGGAGAAATTAAATATTCTTGGGAGGTGTGACTTGATAATATAATGAAAGAAGGAGACACTACTAAGTTAACACTCATGGATCAGCTAATGGAAATTAGATGTGATATGCAATGGGAAAACACAGACATCGACCAACTAAGGAAAAATTTTGTTGTAGTAGAAAAGAGGTTTGAAGATTCAAAATTTAAAGTTGACTCGGTTGATGGACCTAGTGATGATGTCTTGAAATAAATTTTCTAGAATTATAATGAATATCACGAGACTCCTCATGGGGATGACAATTAGTAAAGGAGAATATTTTGTTTTTGAGAAGGATGGAGTGAAATGTGTCAATCAGTTTTAGGAGCCTTTTTTTATAACAACACTTCCATGTCATTTTTTGGGCCAGATTAGTTTTGGTCATTAAGAGATATAGCATAGTAATAAAAAAGTACAGAGTGAGAACACCAAGTCAAATTTTGGCTCACTAGACACAAGGCATACCCTTTCAACACCTATAGTTCTAGCAAAGACAACAATTGGACTCAACTGGGCATCCCTATAATTGTGGATCTGGGCCCCAAAATTGTGGATCTTGATTTTTGATAGGAGAGATTGATGTTGATTCTATCTATAATTTAGAATTCTCTCCTTATTGTAAAGGTTAGCTAATTAAAGTTAGATTGGTTGCTTGTAGACTAGATATAGTCTTTAGTTTTTACAACTTTAATGCAAGATGATCAAACACTTTTAAAGGTTTAATGCAAGTTGTTTTATTCTAGAAGTTGTCAAGTTTAATGATGATGTTGATAAACAATGGTTATTCATATGCCAGTGCATCTTGTTGTGCATACATGTTTCTTATTTGATGGAAATCAATAGAAGACTCTAAATTTAAAAACCATTTTATTGCATTATTTGTGGATGATATTTCTTGATATTTGTTGATCTGTTAATTCTCATAATGAGCTTGTGGTATTTCATTATTGATTTTATTTTTTTAAAGTGATGATGAATGGTTGTATACTCTAAATCTGCACTGTGAATGGATGCAATGGTATGGATTATTTCATAAATTATGTTGTTCTATAGTTTTAGTTGATTAGGAAAAGTGCTCATCATAAGAATTACATGTATGAATTAAAAGAAATATGTGTTCATGTTCATTTTCCCAAGCCTTGATCAATCTTTTTCTATTTATTTAAACCCCCAACATTAAATTACTTTGTATAATCTAATTTGTACTTATTTACCAGCATGCCCCTTGAATATTATGGTTGCATGGACCACTAAATGATAACAACATAGTTGAGAACCAACTATAGAGACCTTGGAAGATAGGTGGTTTTAGATCATTTGTATTTTTAAGGAGAAATAGAGTAGAGATATTTTGTTTTAATGTTGTTGTGTTACCTTTGACCATCAATAGAATTGGAGCTAGGAGGGCCTATAGGAACAAAATAGAGTGAATTGGGTCCCTTTCACCAGATACATTTGATAGAGTTCTTAGATCTGCTACTAATCCAAAACCATTAATTGAACTTCAAAACTATATTAGACCTAGGGCTCATAATGTTTTGATCCTGTTACCATTAACACCACCGCTCACTCCACCTAGATTTCCACCAATACCATAGCTAGCACAACCAAATCCACTGCCACCCATGGCATTCTTTGTGAATAATCCTTCATCACTAGGAACCATTCCTGGTGGCATACATGAAATGTCTAAGAATCCAAAGAAATTTTATCCTAGATACACCTGTGGAGAGTCATAATGTGTTGAAGAGCACATACAAGCATTCAAAGATGCTTGTACATGGTCTCAAATAGCTCATCGTAATGATGCATGTAGACTATTCCCTTATTCACTAGAAGATATGGCCTATAATTGGTATATGATCTTTCCTACTGGACCCATATTGAGTTGGAAAAATTTAGAAGATGCTTTTATCAACCAATTCTTGGTCTATGTTGACCCTACCATCTTATACCATCAATTTTCCACAATGAGGAAGAACCACACAAACCATTTCCTCTGTTTAACACATGATTCCAAAGGATGTACATGTGACTACAAGAGTAGTATTTGGTCACTAAGAATATTGCCATCTAGGTGTACCTAAAGGCCATAGACCCACTAATTGGCTTAATTCTGCAAAGAACCTACCTTACACCAAATATTGATTCCCTGTCTAAGGTGTATCACTTGGCCAGCAAACTAAAGCAATAGATAAGTTCACAATCAGGTGGTTGAGGAAGGTTTTTCCCTCCCCTAGGACATCCTCAGATGCCTAATCTGACCCCTTTGTTCAATACAGTCCCAGGGATACCCCACTCTTCCTATGGACCTTTGGCTAAGTTACAACCTCCACCCCCACAACCATCGACTAAAAGTGGGACTTTAGATTCCTCCCAACAAACTTAGAATTCTCATAATCATGCTAGAGGGTCTAACCTCATGACCCACCCATCAGCTATAACTACTATAGAAAATGAGTGTATTGCTCATTTGACAAAAGAGTTAGAAACTCTAAAGAAAACTTTATCCCAAGTGACCAATGAGATGGCACAATTCAAGTTTAACCCCCCTCAAAACTAGAATCAGAATCAAAATTAGCAGAATCAAGGAGGGTATCCCAACCAAAATAACTACTCCAACCAGAATCAAAGGAATTTTTAGAACCAAAAATTCCCTAATCAAAACTATCAAAACCAGAATAGGGGATACAACTAGAGACCCAAGAACAATAGGTAGTGAAATACTAGACCAAAAAATGGGGGAGTCCCCACAACTATCAAACCAATGAAGATAAACCACACACTACAGATCTTGCAGATATGAACTTCATGACTAACTGGTGCAGGTTGCATGACGATGTAGTGCATTCCAAAGTTAACTATCCAGAGATGGAAAAATGGTTAAGATTGCACAAATTGATTCCCAACCACTACAATGTACTCCCAACAAAGGTGATCAATCTATATATACATCCATCACTTTTGAGACCTATGATGAGGGATCTCCCTTCCCTTTGCAAGTGGAAAATGAACCAGAAGTGGATACATATGATGCCCAGGCTTTCCAAACCAAGGGAGGTCATTTTTTGAGAAATCAAAAACAAGGGGCCATTTACCATGTCTACCCCTCCCAATAATATGGTTCCACCTCCATCAAAAGGCCCACCTGAGTTTCTAAATAGAGGTAATTTTGCATTCATGCCTAAGTATCAAATCAATGATAACATGGAATTTGTTTTCATTTTAGAATTGCAAAAAAAAAAAACCTCTATGTCATTCTTTGACATTTTGAAGTGGTTCCCCGCCTAAGGTGAAATCATGTTGAAAGCCTTGGAAGAGGAAAATTGGTTGAAAGGGAAGAATAAGGTGACTCCAACTATTGACATAAACACAACCTTGTATAGAGGTAAGTGTTGCAGGAGCACCAATTCAATTCAAATGAATTTGGTCTACTTTGTTCCTTGATAGGTTGTCTTAGATTTTTTAAGTATTTTGTTAAGGAAATAAGGTCTAAATAGACCATTTTTCATGAATTATGGGTTCACTTTTGTAAGTGTTGCAATATTGTCAAAATGATGTAAAAAATGCAAAAAAGTGTAAGATTGTAAAAGTTGTCAAGAGTGCAACATTTGGAAGGTGAAAGGTCTAATGTCATGTTTTGGTATGATTTGAGTCTAGAGTCATAGGAAAAGGTAAATTTTTCATGTATTTGAGGTCCCTAAGTTCACATTGTCATATTTTGGCATATTTGTAAAAAGTGTCATCTTGGAAGAAAGTTGCAAAAGTGTACAAGTTGGAATGCCAATAGTTTGAAGTTGAGAAAATCAGTTTGTATCGGCTGAGTTAGTTGGTTCTTAGGTTGAAAAGGTTTAAATATGTCAAGGATCTCGATGTAAATGGGCCTTGGTAGTTTTTGGAGTCAAAGCTAGAAGAATATCACTGTTTCTGATATTTTTTGTGTAATCTTCCTATTTACTAGCCTGGTACGATTTTGCATAGAGGAAAATTGCTCTAAAATTATATGAATTCATAGGAGGCATGAGTTGACATCATTTTTCATTTGGTTTGAGCATTTCACATTGAATTTTGGAGGAGTTTGAGTTATTTTTCTATAGCAGGTCTGTAATACCCTATTAAGGGTTTGAGAACCTTTAAAATGTGTTAAAGGACCATTCCATCGATTGTGATTTTTGTAACTAGTGGAATGGGTCCAAAATAAATAGGTGTAGATGTTATTTCATTTATTTGAGTAGGGAGTTGGATTTTTTGGAGTTTTTGAGTGCTTCCTTGGGGTATTTTGAGTGTATTTAGGCATGAAAATGATGGTTTTAAGTGTTGCAAGTATGAGCTATTATGGTGGTGTTGTCATTGATGTCAACATAGTTCAGTATGTTGCAGATTGTACATGTATGGTTGAGATGTTGGTGAGATGTTGTGAATACATAGAGCTATCTTCATGGTGTTGTAGATATGTTGGTTTGATGAGTTTCCAAGTGCTTTTGAGAAAATTAATAAAGAAAAGAACTTAGAGTGATGAAAATGTTTAGAGTGTTCTCTGGTATGTGCTCTGCATTTATTTTGTGTTGATTATATGCTTGTTTGGATCTAAAGGCGTGTTGATGGTATTCTCATGGTGATAAATCCTGAGTTTTAGCTTCTAGTTTGATGGTACGTAGAATTTGTGTCCACCATTATGTGTGTTCTACTGACAAAGGCAGTGTTCTATAGACTAGGAGAAATATGTTTGCTCCAAAGTCCTTCGCTGTTTTGATTTAGATTGTGCAGATCTGGGATATGTCTTGTGGAGGTCTTTCTTATGCTCTAGCAAAGAGGTTTGAAGTTTGGTAATCAGGAAATCATGTTTCAATATTTCTAAGTGTGTATGCATAGTCTGGATAGACTGGTGAAAGAAATTCAATGATTGAAGCCTATTATTTTTGTTGTGGATGTATCTGGAAGGTTCTGAGATGTATTCTTGTGCATAATGAAGCATTTTGAGAAGTTCATGTGTCATCTTCTTGTTGGGAAGCATGCGTATCATTGTTCAATTGTGTTTTCATTAGGTTTGGTTGACCTGATTTTTACACCTCATTCAAAGAATAAAATTTAATTGAGGAAGTATGTAGAAGATTCAAGAAAATAATTTTATTGGTACACTCTTATTCCTTTCAACCACAAGAATTTTGAGTTGCCGACCTAATTTAAATTTATGAAACGATGTATTGTGGCTGACCTTGGAGAAAGTTTCTAAGGTGGAGAATAGTATAAAATAAAGTTGAATTGTAAGGAGTTAGATAAGAGAGCGATGCAAAGTGATGAAAGTGTGCCAAAAATTATAAGAGAAGAAGTGTGCGTGAGTGAGTTGTGATAAAAAAAATTTAGTGTGTTGAAGACAATGAACTAAATGTTTTTGTAATCATGTGAATGTGCTTTAATTGTAGTGGTGGATCTTTTGTTCTCTTTTGTATCTATAGGAAGTGAGCCTCTCTATTGGATAGTGAGTTCTTTGTAGGAAATGATCCTTTGTATTTGGATAGCGAGTCCTCTTTTGGGTAGTGATCCCTTGGCAGTGAGCCTTTGTATTCAGTTTATAATCTTTATATTGTGAGTTAACCCTCACCGTGGTTTTCCCTGTATTTGGTTTTCCACATAAAAATCTAGTGTTCATTATGTTGATTTACTTTCTGTTATCTGTGTTTCATGCTCATTTAATAATAGAATAGTTGATGCAAGAGCATCCAGTGGTGTAAGGGTAATCTTGCATCACCCAAAAATAGTTAAATTTCAAGTTTCTCAGTTTTTAGATGTTTTCATATTTTTGGATACCCTTTTCATCATAATGAAATTTCCAATTTATGGTTTTTATTTTTGGTTCCTAGGTTGAAAGATATTGCAGTTTTAATTTCCCAGATTTGCACCTAAAAATCTTCCAAGTGAGATTTGAGGCACTTAGAGCTCCTATATTGGCCTTGGAACTTGCTGATATTGGATAGCAAATTTCGAGCACATTATTGACTTCGAGACCTTTCCAACGGTTCAAACGGTTCGTGAATCGGAGTCCTGGATCAAAAGTTATGACCTTGGGAAGTTCCCGCACTTTCTAGAAGATACAATAACAAATGCTCTTTTGAAATTTGAACTTCATGTTGTAAATTTTTGGCTCCAAACCACCTAAACTCAAAATTGAATGTTGTTTTGGCTCCAAACTAATGAGGAGCTCTATTTATAGGTGGGTTTCTAATTTTTGGGTAACTTTTTGGAGACAAGCTCGCATATTGTGAAAGGGTTATTCTGTAGCTTTCTGTAACTTGCATGTGTTGTAGAATTTGGGGATTTGAGATCCTCTGCATGTAAGAAGCTCTATTTTCTAAATAATAAAATTATTCTCTTGTTTGTGGGTTATTTTCTAAGTCTCGGGTTGTGCCCTCATCAAGTGGTATCAGAGCGAGGTTTTCTTGAGCGTGTGGACAGATCACCGATCGTGAGGTAGTTCCCACCAGGACGTGGTTGTGGGTCGAGGCCAAGAAAGATGCCTCCAAGAGTGGTGCCTGGTAGGCATGGTGGTGCCAGAGGTGGTTGAGGGGGCAGAAATGCTGGTGGAAGAGATGCACTGGCAGCCCTCCAGAGACTGATGCGTTACAAGAGTAGTTGAGAAGAGGGTTAAACTTGAGGTAGGAAAGTGAGGATGAAGGAAAGGAAGAAGGTTCAAATGTAGAAGAGGAAGAAGAAGCAATTGATCAAGACCAAATGTGGCTAATAAGGGCCATTTCAAAGATTGGGAAAAGACCTAAAGCAGAAGTCCCCAATTATTTCGGAAGTCTGAACCTGGAAGAGTTGATCAATTGGATCAATGAGCTAGAAGAATATTTTGAGTATGAGGAAATAGAGGACCCAAATCGTGTTAAGTTTGCGAAAATGAAGCTAAAGGGCTGTCCTAGTATTTGGTGGAAAGAGGTCCAGTTGGAAAGAAATTGAAGAGGAAAAGGAAATATCACTAGATGGGATCGCATGGTAGAGAAACTGAAGAAACAATTCATACCAATGGACTACGAGTTAGATTTTTTGAAGAAATTGCAAGGGTTGAAGCAAGGAAGCAGATTTGTGAAAGAAAATACTGAATATTTTCACAAGATAATCATCATAACAAGTCACACAAAGGCCAATAAGGAGAAGGTAGCCTGATATCTTAATGGGTTATGACCAAGCATTCAGGAGGAGTTAAGCCTAGTCAGAATGACCACCATTGAGGATGTGTATCAGTTTACTCTGAAGGTGGAAGAGAAGTTGAACAAAATATTTGATGGTAAGAAAAAAGGACAAGGAGGTCAAAGTGGAAGGGGCAATGGAAGACCTTCAGGAAGCAAAAATGATGATGAAAAGAAAAGTGAAGATGTGGGTACCATCCGAAGCCAAAGGAATGACAACTTTTACCGCCCTCGTGATCAAAACAATGGTGATCAAAGAGGTAGAGGATGATGAAAATATGGACAAGGATCTGGAAGAGGTGGTTTCATAGGAATGTGTTTCCAGTGTGGTGAAGAAGGGCATCGAGCCTATGAATGTCCACAACACCAAGGAAGGGCAGAGAAAAGGCCAGAAGGTCGTGGAAGGGTTACGCATGCAAATGAGGAGGCCCCATCTAAACATTTAGATGATGCTAAAAGGGGAGAAGCCCTAGTGATTAGGAGAGCCCTGGTGACTGAGGAAAATGAACCAAAACAAAGGAAGAATCTGTTTCGCACAAGGTGCAAGTGTGAAGGAAAATGTTGTGATGTCATTATTGATGGTGGGAGCACCGATAATCAGGTGTCAGAGGAGATGGTCACAAAGTTGAAGCTGAAGAGGGAAAGGCACCCACATCTGTATCAGATTGCCTGGTTGTAGAAAGACCACAAAGTTTTGGTCAATGAGCAGTGCCTAGTAAATTTCAAGATTGGGAGCTACCATGATGAGGTACTCTGTGATATCATTCTCATGGATGCATGTCACATGTTGTTAGGGAGGTCATGGCAGTTTGATAGGCGAACTATACATGATGGCCATGCAAACACTTATTCCTTGACAAATGATGGGGTTCATCACAAGTTGAAACCCTTGAAGGAGACTGAAGAAAATGTATGTAGTAGTGCTAGAATTTGTTATGTAGATGAAAGAAAAAATTTAGAAGGTATGAAGCATGATCATGTGTGTTATGCATTGATTCCTAGAGTGAGTAAGGAGGATAGTGAGAAGGTTCCAGAAGAAGTTTCTAGGATGTTGGATGAGTTTCAGGATATTTTTTCTGATAATGTACCTGAGGGTTTACCACCAATAAGGAAGATTAGTCATCAGATTGACTTGATTCCTGGAGCCAGTTTGCCAAATAAGGTAGCTCATAGAATGACTCCAGCAGAAAATGAGGAGTTAAACAGATAAGTTCAAGAGTTGTTGAGAAAGGGTTTGATATAAGAGAGTTTGAGTCCATGTGCAGTACTTCTAGTAATAGCACTAAAGAAGGATGGGGAGTGGAGGATGTGTACATATTCCTGAACCATAAACAAGATAACAATCAAGTACAGATTTCCCCTGCCAAGGATGGATGACCTGATGGATTGTTTGAGTGGAGCTCAGTACTTCACAAAAATTGACCTAAAGAGTGGATATCACCAGATCCAGATTCGAGAGGGAGATGAATGGAAGACTGCATTCAAGACCAAAGAGGGCCCGTACGAGTGGTTAGTCATGCCTTTCGGGCTAACCAATGCACCGAGTACATTCATGCGGCTCATGAACGAGGTACTAAATTTTTTTTGGGAAGTTTTGTTATTGTGTATTTAGATGATATTTTGATTTTCAGTAAGACGTTGGATGAGCATCTGATGCATATTCAGAGAGCCTTTGAGAAGTTAAGAGAAGAGAAATTGTTGAGTAATCTGAAGAAGTTAAATTTTGTGAAGAGGGAGTTAGTGTACTTGGGGTTTGTTGTCTCAGCAGAAGGTCTCAAGATGGACCTAGAGAAGGTGAAGGCTATTTTGGAATGGCCTACCCCAAGAACTACTACCGAGGTGAGATCTATCCATGGTTTGGCTAGTTTTTATAGAAATTTCATTAGAAACTTCAGTAGTATTTGTGCACCCCTGACTGAAATAATGAGAGGGAATAGAAAAGAATTCAAGTGGAGCATTGGAGTGACAAAAATTTTTGAACTGTTGAAGCAAAAGGTGATAGAGCAACCTATTCTAGCCCTCCCATATTTCAACAAGGTGTTTCAGGTGGATTGTGATGCTAGTGGTTGTGCCATTGGAGCAGTGTTGAGCCAAGAAGGTAAGCCCATTTCATATTTCAATGAAAAGTTAAATGATGCCAAAAAAAAGTATTTTGTATATGATCAGGAATTTTATGTGATAGTTCAAGCATTAAAGAAATGGAGACATTATTTGTTGCCAAAGGAATTGGTTCTATATACTGATCATCAGGCCTTGCAATACATAAATAGTAAGGGAAAATTAAATCAGAGGCATACGAAATGGGTAGAGTTTTTGCAGAGTTATACCTTTGTTTTGAAACATAAGAGTGGGAAGTCAAATAAGGTTGTAGATGCCTTAAGTAGGAGGCATACATTGATGGAAAAGATGCAGATTGAAGTGGTTGGGTTCAATGAACTCAATACACTATATGCAGAAGATCCTAATTTTGTAGAGGCTTGGAAAGCTTGCAAGGAACCTTTTACAGTGGACAGGACAAGGTGGTTGGATTTCATAATCCAGGATGGCATGTTATTTAAGGGAAGTCAATTGTGTATCCCAAGAAGTTCCATGAGGGAGAACCTGATAAAGGAGAAGAATAGTAGAGGAATGGCAGGATATTTTGGTCGGGATAAGACCATTGCCATTATCAGTGAGCATTATTATTGGCCTCAGTTGTCACAGGATGTGAAGAAGTTTTTACAAAGCTCCAGGGTATGTCAAATGGCTAAAGGAGTGAGCTAGAATATAGGCTTATATCAGCCCTTACCTATACCAGAGAGGCCATGGGAGGATATAAGTATGGACTTTGTTCTTGGTTTGCTAAGGACACAATGAGGGAATGATTCAGTCTTTGTGGTGGTTGATAGGTTTTCGAAGATAGCACATTTCATTCTATGTCAGAAGACCCATGATGCTATCCACATTACTAACTTATTTTTCAAAGAGGTGGTGAGGCTACATGGTCTGCCAAAGAGTATTGTTTCAGATCATGATACCAAATTTATGGGGTACTTTTAGAGGACTTTGTGGAAGAAGCTAAAGACAGAGTTGAAGTTTAGTTCTGCACACCATTCACAAATAGATGGGTAGATAGAGGTTGTTAACAGGAGTCTGGGTAACCTACTAAGATGTTTGGTAGGAGATAAACCAAAGGGATGGGACTTGATCTTACCCCAGATAGAATTTTCTTACAACAATTCTATCAACAGAAGTACTGGTAGATCACCGTTCCAGATTGTGTATGGAGGTAGCCCTAGAACAACTCTAGAATTATGGAAGATGGACCAAGACAAGAAAATAAGTGTTGAAGCCGAAGATTTTGTAGAACACATCAAGGATATACATGAGAAGGTAAGAGAACATATTAACAAGATGAATATGTAGTATAAGGCTAAGGTAGATCAGAAGAGGAGGTATAAGAAGTTTCAGATTGGTGATGAAGTGATGGTCCACTTGACGAAAGAAATGTTTCCAGTAGGAACAAATAACAAATTGAAGATGAAGAAATTTGGTCCCTGTAAGATTTTGAAGAAGCATGATTTAGGGAATGCATATGAGGTAGAGTTGCCTGATGGAATCAACATTTCCCCTGTGTTCAACATTTCAGATTTGACAGAGTATCATGAAGGTGGAATGGAGGAAGCATCGGCAATAGGGAAATATGGCATTCCATCACCTACTTTAGAAAGGGAGGAGATTGAAGCAATCTTGGATAGTCATGTGGGAAGGAGTACCAGAAACAGGTAGTATGAAGAATATCTGGTGAAATGGAAAGGAAGGCTTATTAAAGATTCATCCTAGTTATCTAAGGTAGTGGTTGACTGTTTGGGTTTTCCTCAACCATCTGAGATGTAACGGGGTCACTTCTCAAATTACCATGGGTATCTGATGCAGGAGCATCTAGTGGTGTAAGGGCAATCTTGTATCACCCAAAAATAGTTAAATTTCAAGTTTCTCAATTTTTAGATGTTTTTACATCTTTGGATACCCTTTTCGTCATAATGAAATTCCCAATTTATGGTTTTTATTTTTGGTTCCTGGCTTGAAAGAAATTGTAGTTTTAGTTTCTTAGATTTGCACCTGAAAATCTTCCAAGTGAGATTTGAGGCACTTTGAGCTCCCAGATTGGCCCTAGAACTTGTAGAAATTGGCATAGAAAATTTTGAGCACGTTATTGACTTCGAGACCTTTCCAATGATTCAAACGTTTCACAAATTGGAGTCCTGGATCAAAAGTTATGACCCCGAGAAGTTGGCACAATTTCTAGAAGATACAATTGCAAATGCTCTTTTGAAATTTGAACTTCATGTTGTAAATTTTTGGCGCCAAACCGCCTAAACTCAAAATTGAATGTTGTTTTGGCTCCAAACTAATGAGGAGCTCTATTTATGGGTGGGTTTCTAATTTTTGGGTAACTTTTTGGAGACAAGCTCGCATATTGCGAAAGGGTTATTCTGTAGCTTTTTGTAACTTGCATGTGTTGTAGAATTTGGGGATTTGAGATCCTCTGCATGTAAGAAGCTCCATTTTCTGAATAATAAAATTATTCTCTTGTTTGTGGGTTATTTTCTAAGTCTCAGGCTGTGCCCTCATCAAGTGGTATCAGAGCGAGGTTTTCTTGAGCGTGTGGACAAATCACCGATAGTGAGACAGTTCACACTAGGACCATGGTTGTGGGTCGAGGTCAAGAAAGATTCCTCCAAGAGTGCTATCTGGTAGGTATGGTGGTGCCAGAGGTGGTTGAGGGGGTAGAAATGTTGGTGGAAGAGATGCACTGGCAGCCCTCCAGAGATAGATTAATGTGTTACAAGAGCAGTTGAGAAGAGGGTTAAACCCAAAGGAGGAAAGTGAGGATGAAGGAGAGGAAGAAGGTTCAGATGTAGAAGAGGAAGAACAAGCAATTGATCAAGACCAAATGCGGCTAATAAGGGCCATTTCGAAGAGCGGGAAAAGATCTAGAGCAGAAGTCCCTAGTTATTCTTGAAGTCTAAACTCAAAAGAGTTGATCGACTGGATCAACAAGCTAGAAGAATATTTTGAGTATGAGGAAATAGATAACCCAGAACGGGTTAAGTTTGTAATTGAAGCTAAAGGGCCATGGCGTATTTGGTGGAAAAGAGGTCCAGTTGGAAAGAAATCGAAGAGGAAAAGACAATATCACCCGGATGGGATCGCATGGTAGAGAAATTGAAGAAGCAGTTCATACCAGTGGACTACGAGTTAGATTTGTTGAAGAAATTGCAAGGGTTGAAGCAAGGAAGCAGATCTGTGAAAGAATATATTGAAGATTTTCACAAGATAATCATCAGAATGGATCCACAGAGGCCAATAAGGAGAAGGTAGCCCGATATCTTAATGGGTTATGACCAAGCCTTCAGGAGGAGTTAAGCCTAGTCAGAATGACCACCATTGAGGATGTGTATCAGTTTGCTCTGAAGGTGGAAGAGAAGCTGAACAAAAGATTTGATGGAAAGCAAAAAGGATGAGGAGTTCAAAGCAGAAGGGGCAATGGAAGACCTTTAGGAAGCCGAAATGATGATGAAAAGAAAAGTGAAGATGTGGGTACTAGCCAAAGCCAAAGGAATGACAACTTCTACCGCCCTCGTGATCAAAATAGTGGTGATCAAAGAGGTAGAGGATGAGGAAGATATGGACAAGGATCTGGAAGAGGTGGTTTTAGAGGAATGTGTTTCCAGTGTGGTGAAGAAGGGAATCGAGCCTATGAATGTCCACAACACCAAGGAAGGGTAGACAAAAGGCCAGAAGATCGTGGAAGGGTTGCGCATGCAAATGAGGAGGCCCAATCTAAACATTCATATGATGCTGAAAGGGGAGAAGCCCTAGTGATTAGGAGAGCCCTGGTGACTGAGGAAAAGGAACTAGAATAGAGGAACAATCTACTTCGTACAAGGTGCAAGTGTGAAAGAAAATATTCTGATGTCATTATTGATGGTGGGAGCACTGATAATCAGGTGTCAGAGGAGATGGTCATAAAGATAAAGCTAAAGAGGGAAAGGCACCCGCATCTGTATCAGATTGCCTGGTTGTAGAAAGACCACAAAGTTCTGGTCAATGAGTAGTGCCTAGTAAAGTTCAAGATTGGGAGCTACCATGATGAGGTACTCTGTGATATCATTCGCATGGATGCATATCACATGTTGTTAGGGAGGTCACGACAGTTTGATAGGCGAGCTATACATGATGGCCATGCAAACACTTATTCCTTGACAAAATATGGGGTTCACCACAAGTTGAAACCCTTGAAGGAGACTGAAGAAAATGTATGCAGTAGTGCTAGAATTTGTTATGTAGATGGAAGAAAATTTTTAGAAGGTATGAAGCATGATCATGTGTGTTATTCATTGATTCTTAGAGTGAGTAAGGAGGATAGTGAGAAGGTTCCAGAAGAAGTTTCTAGGATGTTGGATGAGTTTCAGGATATTGTTTCTGATAATGTACCTGAGGGTTTACCACCAATAAGGAAGATCAGTCATCAGATTAACTTGATTCCTGGAGCCATTTTTCCAAATAAGGCAGCTCATAGAATGACTCCAGCAGAAAATGAGGAGTTGAACAGATAAGTTCAAGAGTTTTTGAGAAAGGGTTCGATATGAGAGAGTTTGAGTCCATGTGCAGTACCTACAGTACTAGCACCAAAGAAGGATGGGGAGTGGAGGATGTGTATAGATTCTCAAGCCATAAACAAGATAACAATCAAGTACAGATTTCCCCTGCCAAGGATTAATGACCTGATAGACTATTTGAGTGGAGCTCAGTACTTCACAAAAATTGACCTAAAGAGTGGATATCACCAGATCCGGATTCGAGAGAGAGATGAATGGAAGACTACCTTCAAGAACAAAGAGGTCCTGTATGAGTGGCTAGTCATGCCTTTTGGGCTAACCAATGCATCGAGCACATTCATGCGGCTCGTGAACGAGGTACTAAAAGAATTTCTGGGAAGTTTTGTTATTGTGTATTTAGATGATATTTTGATTTTCAGTAAGACATTGGATGAGCATCTGATGCATATTCGAAGAGCCTTTGAGAAGTTAAGAGAAGAGAAAGTATTGATTAATTTGAAGAAGTGCAGTTTTGTGAAGAGGGAGTTAGTGTACTTGAGGTTTGTTGTCTTAGCAGAAGGTCTCAAGATGGACCCAGAGAAGGTGACAACTATTTTGGAATAGCCTACCCCAAGAACTGCTACCGAGGTGAGATCTTTCCATGGTTTGGCTAAATTTTATAGAAAGTTCATTAGAAACTTTAGTAGTATTTGTGGACCCCTGACTAAAACAATGAGAGGAGATAGAAAAGAATTCAAGTGGAGCATTGGAGTGACAAAAAGTTTTGAACTGTTGAAGCAGAGGGTGACAGAGCAACCTGTTCTAGCCCTCCCATATTTCAACAAGGTGTTTCAGGTGGATTGTGATGCTAGTGGTTGTGCCATTGGAGCAGTGTTGAGCCAAGAAAGTAAGCCCATTGCCTATTTCAGTGAAAAGTTAAATGATGCCAAGAGAAAGTATTCTGTATATGATTAGGAATTTTATGCGATAGTTCAAGCATTAAAGAAATGGAGACATTATTTGTTGTCGAAGGAATTTGTTCTATATACTGATCATCAGGCCTTGCAATACATAAATAGTCAGGGAAAATTAAATCAGAGGCATATGAAATGGGTAGAATTTTTGTAGAGTTATACCTTTGTTTTGAAACATAGGAGTGGGAAGTCAAATAAGGTTGTATATGCCTTAAGTAGGAGGCATACATTGATGACAAAGATGCAGATTGAAGTGGTTAGGTTCAATGAACTCAATACACTATATGTAGAAGATCCTAATTTTGGAGAGGCTTGGAAAGCTTGCAAGGAACCTGTTATAGTGGATAGGACAAGGTGGCTGGATTTCATAATCCAGGATGGCATGTTATTTAAGGGAAGTCAATTGTGTATCCCAAGGAGTTCCATGAGGGAGAACCTGATAAAGGAGAAGCATAGTGGAGGAATGGCAGGACATTTTGGTTGGGATAAGACCATTGCCATTATCGTGAGCATTATTATTGGCCTAGTTGTCACAGGATGTGAAGAAGTTTTACAAAGCTGCGGGTATGCCGATGGCTAAAGGAGTGAGCCAGAATACGCTTATATCATCCCTTACCTATACCAGAGAGGCCATGGGAGGATATAAGTATGGAATTTGTTCTTGGTTTGCCAAGGACATAACGAGGGAATGATTCATCTTTGTGGTGGTTGATAGGTTTTCGAAGATGGCCATTTCATTCCATGTCAGAAGACCCATGATGCAGTCCACATTGCTGACTTGTTCTTCAAAGAGGTGGTGAGGCTACATGGTCTGCCAAAGAGTATTGTTTCAGATCGTGACACCAAATTTGTGGGGTACTTTTGGAGGACCTTGTGGAAGAAGCTGAAGACAGAGTTGAAGTTCAGTTCTGCACACCATCCACAAATAGATGGATAGATAGAGGTTGTTAACAGGAGTCTGGGTAACCTACTGAGATGTTTGGTAGGAGATAAACCCAAGGGATGGGACTTGATCTTACCCCAGGCAGAATTTTCTTACAATATTCATCCACAGCTGGTAGATCACCGTTCCAGATTGTGTATGGAGGTAGCCCTAGAACAGCTCCAGAATTGAGGAAGATGGACCAAGAGAAGAAAATAAGTGTTGAATCTGAAGATTTTGCAGAACAAATCAAGGATATACATGAGAAGGTAAGAGAACATATTAACAAGATGAATATGCAGTATAAGGCTAAGGCAGATCAGAAGAGGAGGTATAAGGAGTTTCAGATTGGTGATGAAGTGATGGTCCACTTGAGGAAAGAAAAGTTTCCAGTAGGAACATATAACAAATTGAAGATGAAGAAATTAGGTCCCTGTAAAATTTTGAAGAAGCATGATTCAGGGAATGCATATGAGGTAGAGTTGCCTGATGGAATCAACATTTCCCCTGTGTTCAACATTTTAGATTTGACAGAGTATCATGAAGGTGGAACAGAGGAAGCACCAGCAATAGGGCAATATGGCATTCCAACACCTACTTCAAAAAGGGAGGAGATTGAAGCAATCTTGGATAGTCATGTGGGAAGGAGTACCAGAAACAGGCAATATGAAGAATATCTAGTGAAATGGAAAGAAAGGCCTATTGAAGATTCATCCTGGTTATCTAAGGCAACATGTTACCAGTTGGGTTTTCCTCAACCATCTGAGATGTGACGGGGTCACTTCTCAAATTACCCTGGGTGTCTGATGCAAGAGCATCTAGTGGTGTAAGGGCAATCTTGCATCACCCAAAAATAGTTAAATTTCAAGTTTCTCAGTTTTTAGATGTTTTTACATTTTTGGATACCCTTTTCATCATAATGAAATTCTAATTTTACGGTTTTTATTTTTGGTTCCTAGGTTGAAAAATATTACAGTTTTAGTTTCCCGGATTTGCACCTGAAAATCTTCCAAGTGAGATTTGAGGCACTTAGAGCTCTCGGATCGGCCCCAAAACTTGCTGAAATCGGCGTAGCAAATTTTGAGCGTGTTATTGACTTCGAGAACTTTCCAACGGTTCAAACGGTTCACGAATTAAAGTCCTAGATCAAAAGTTATGACCCCGGGAAGTTGGCACACTTTCTAGAAGATACAATTGCAAATGCTCTTTTGAAATTTGAACTTCATGTTGTAAATTTTCGGCGCCATACCGCCTAAACTCAAAATTGAATGTTTCTTTGGCTCCAAACTAATAAGAGCTCTATTTATGGGCGGGTTTCTAATTTTTGGGTAACTTTTTGGGGACAAGCTCGCATATTGCGAATGGGTTATTCTGTAGCTTTATGTAACTTGCATGTGTTGTAGAATTTGGAGATTTGAGATTCTCTGCATGTAAGAAGCTCTATTTTCTAAATAATAAAATTATTCTCTTGTTTGTGGGTTATTTTCTAAGTCTCGGGCTGTGCCCTCATCAATAGTGTGGTTGAAGATTTGATAAGTGATAAAATTTTAAGTTTGAATTTTTGTGACAACTAATTCATCCCACCTCTCAGTTGTCCTGTAGATGAGATGTCTGATTATGAAGAAAATGAGAAGGTGAAGTATGCAATTTTCATTGGTTTATCTAAAAATGACTGAGGCAAGGTTAATTCTCTAGATACTGCATATGAAGTCTGGAAGAAGTTGGAAGACATGTATGAAGGAAATGAAGAGGTGAAATTGACAAAGAGGTTGGTGGAAAAACATAGATTTGTGATCCTGAAGATGGAAGATGGTGAAGAATTTACAAGTTTTTTCTAGAGAGTTAAATTGGTAGCAAATGAAGTTAGAAATCAAGGAGGAAAACTAGCAGATGAAGATATAGTCGAGAATATCCTAATCACTTTACTGGATTGTTACAACGACAAGATCTCTATTATTGAAGAAATATATGATCCTAAGAAGTACACTCTAGAAGAGTTGTTCGACACCTTGCAAGCATTTGAGATAAGAAAGTTTTTGAAAGATGAAAAGATAGAAGAGAAGACATAAATAGAATTTAAGGATTTGAAGATTGAAGAACCAAATAGCGATGATGAAGAGTTGGAAGAAAACTTCACCAGGAAATTGAAGAAAGGCACCATAAAGTATAAAGGTATGTTACCCTTTAGATGATTTAGTTATGGTAACATTGGTCATTATGCTTCAAGATGTCTGAAAAGGGCTACACATAAGAAGAACAAGGATTATAAAGATAAGGATCAGAAAGATAAGAAGTATAAGAAGTTGTACTATGTTAAGGAAGAGGCAGTTATTTCTGATGACAAATCTAGCAATGACATTGATGATAGTGAATGCTTATTCTTAGCTTTGGAAAGTAAATCTGTATCCACTAACTCTGGAAAATGTGTAAGTAAGAAGGCTTTGAAGGTTAAGAAGAATATGAAGGAAGTTACCTTAGTTTTCACTTTTAAAGCAAGATAGGATGAAGACTACTAGGAAATTGATAGTCGATGTTCTAATCACATGACCAGAGATAAGAGTAAGTTCACTAAACTTGAAAAATATGATGGTGGTTTAGTTATGTTTGGTGATGATTCAGGAGCTAAGATTTGTGGTAAAGGTTCAATTAGTTTTGATGGAGTGCATAATACTGATAATGTATATTATGTGAAGCGTTTGAGACATAATCTTTTGAGTGTTGGTTAGATGTGTAGCAATGGCTTTAAACTTGTGTTTCAGAACAATACCTGTGAAATTAGGAAAGAATCTAGAAATGGAGATATGATTGCTACTGGAAGAAGAACTCATGGAAACATTTATCAGCTGAAGGGAGTTGATGGTCATTGCCTTGTATCTCAAATCAGTGAAAGTTGGTTATGGCACCGAAAAATGGGACATGTGAACTTTAATAACCTGGTCAAGATCAGTGCTAAGGAGATTGTTTGAGGACTTCCTAGAATCATAAGACCTTCTAATGCTATCCAAAAAAGTTGTCAATTAGGAAAACAAACAAGATGTAGCTTTAAGGGAAAATAACATTCTACTACCAAAATGCTAGAGTTAGTACATACTGATCTTTGTGGTCCAACTAAGACTGGAAGTTTGAATTGTGACAGATATTTCATGTTGCTTATTGATGATTACACTCAAATGACACGGGTTTCTTTTCTCAAAGAAAATAATCAGGCCCTAGATAGGTTTAAGGTATTCAAAGCAAGAGTGGAGAATGAAGTAAATCTAAAAATGAAATATTTGAGATCTAATAGAGGTGGAAAATTCATTTCTAGTGAATTTAATGCATTCTGTGAGAAGCATGGCATAAAAAGACAGATTTCTGCTTCAAGAACCCCACAACAAAATGGAGTAGTTGAAAGGAAAAATAGGAAATTTCAGGAAGCTTCTAGAACTATGATGAAAGAGTTTATTATACCAGATGTATATTGGAGAGAAGCAATACATACTACTATTTATGTTCATAATAGAGCTCAAATAAGGCACAACAACACAAAGACACCTTTTGAGTTATGGATTGGTAAGACTCCTACTATGAAATATTTTAAGGTATTTGGAAGCAGATGCTATATTAAAAGAGATGATGAAAATATTGGAAAGTTTGATGCTAGATGTGATGAAGGAATATTTCTTGGATACTCTACTACTAGCAAGGCATACAAATGTTTTAACAAAAGATTGAGAAAGATTATTGAAAGTGATAAGTGAAGTTGAACCTGATGATCCTATTTGTGGACATATACCAGAAGAAAATAAGAAGGAAGAAGAAGAAGAGAAAGAAGAAGAAGAACAAGTGGAAGAAGAAGAAGAAGAAGAGTATGAACCAGAAACTACTACTAGGACACCTAAATATGTATAGAAGAATCATCCAGAAGATCATATAATTGGAGACAAGAGTGAAGGTGTGAAGACAAGAAGAAAAGTTGCAATTGAGGTAAATTTTTGTTTACTTTCCAAAATATAACCTAAATCTATAAAAGAAGCATTTGAAGATATAATTTGGATGAGAGCTATGAAAGAGGAATTGCAAAAGATAGAAAAGAATTAGACATGGTAAATAGTGCCTAGACCTATAAAAAAAATGTGATTGGCTCAAAATGGGTGTTCTAGAACAAACTGAATGAAAATGGAGAAGTAGTAAGGAATAACGAAAGACTGGTATGCAAAGGATATTCACAAGTTGAAGGTATATATTTTGAAGAAACAATTGCCCCTGTGCCCATAATGGAAGCTACCAGAATGCTTTTGGCATTCTTTGCCCACAAGGACTTCAAGGTATATCAGATGGATGCTAAGTTAGCTTTTTGAATGGTGAGTTGGAGAAAGAAGTGTACATGGAGAAATATGAAGGGCTTTAGTTGTCTGACAAACCAAATATGGTTTGTAAATTGAAAAAAGTGTTGTATGGATTGAAGCAAGCTCTTAGAGCTTGGTATGCAAGACTAGACAAATATCTGACAAAGCAAGGATTCAAAAAAGTTTATGTTGATAGAAAACTCTACTTCAAAGTGAAAGGTAACAATATGTTGATTGTAGTAGTTTATGTTGATGATATCATTTTTGGTGGAAATGATGGCATGTGTAAAAAGTCTGCTAAAGAAATGTAGAAAGAATTTGAGATGTCTATGATTGGTGAACTGAATTTCTTCCTTGGTCTACAAGTGAATCAAACTAATAAAGGGATATTCATTTCACAATCTAAGTATGTAAAAGAGTTGTTGAAAAGGTTTGGGATAGAGGATTCTAAACTAGTTTGTACTCCTATGGTAACTGGATGTAAGTTGAGCAAGGATGATGAATCTGCTAAGACTAATTAGAGAAAATAAAGATCCATGATTGGTGGACTACTGTATCTTATTTCTACTAGACTATATATTTTTCATTTAGTGTGTTTAGTTGCTAGGTTTCAAGGAGATCCTAGAGAAGAACATCTTATGGTTGGAAAAAGGATATTTAGATATCTTAAGGGCACACCAAATTATGGACTATGTTACACTAAGAGTAATGATTTCACCCTGAGTGCTTATACAGATATTGATTGGGATGGATGTGTAGATGACCGGAAGAGTACCAGTGGTGGTGCTTTCTTTCTTAGTAGAAGACTAGTTTCATGGTTGAGTAAAATGCAAGACTCAATTTCTTTATCCACTGTAGAGGTTGAATATATTGTTGCAACATCCTATTGTACACAAGTTTTGTGGATGAAGCAAACTCTGAAAGAAATTGGTGTGGTATGTGATGAGCCTATTCCCATTTTTTTTGATAATACAAGTGCAATAAACATTTCAAAGAACCTGGTTATACATTCAAGAACAAAGCACATATCTATCAAATATCATTTTCTAAGAGAAAAAATGATGGAGAATGAAGTCAGATTGGAGTATGTGACTACAAATGAACAAGTTGCAGACATCTTTACTAAGGATCTTCTAAAGGATACTTTTGAGCATCTTAGGGAGAGGTTGGGGGTCATTGGCCCTCCAAACTAAGTGCACATGTAGGTGCACCAGTCCAATGAATTCATAGATTCTTCATTGATCTAGACTAATAGATGGGTCTACTCTACAGGGGGAGTAGAAAATGTTTTCATTGTTGCAGTATGAGTGTACTCCTAAGGGAGAGTAATTAGAATTATTATTTTCCATTGATGTCAAAGGGGGAGAAAAGGTTATGTGTTCCATCAATGATAAAGGGGGAGATTGTCGCAAGTATCAGCTAGTCTAGTGGTGTTGTCATTGATGTCAACACAGTTTAGTATGTTGTAGATTGTACATGTATGGTTGAGATGTTGGTGAGATGTTGTGAATACATGGAGCTATCTTCATGGTGTTGCAGATATGCTAGTTTGATGAGTTTCCAAGTGCTTTTAAGAAAATTAATAAAGAAAAGAAGTCAGAGTGTGCTCTGGTATGTGCTCCACATTTCTCTTGTGTTAATTCTATGCTTGTACAGATCTCAAGGAGTGTTGATGGTATTCTCATAGTGATAACTCTTGAGTTTTAGCTTCTGGTTTGATGGTACATAAAAGTTGTGTCCACTGATATGTGTGTTGTACTAGTAGAGACAGTGTTCTATGGACTAGGAGAAATATGTTTGCTCCACAGTCCTCGTTGTTTTGATTTAGATCATGCAGATTTGGGATATGTCTTGTGAAGGTATTTCCTATGCTCTAGCAAAGAGGTTTGATGTTTGGTAATCAGAAAATCATGTTTCAATATTTTTGAGTGTGTCTACATAGTCCAGATAGACTCATGAAATAAATTCAGTGATTGAAGCATGTTGTTTTTGTTGCAAATGTATCTAGAAGGTTTTGATATGTATTATCATGCATAATGAAGCATGTTGTGACATATGTGTGTCATCTTCTTGTTGGGAAGCATGTGCATCATTGTATAATTATGTTTTCATTAGGTTTGGCTAACCTAGTATTTACACTTCATTCAAAGAATAACATTTAATTGAGGAAGCGTGTAGAAGATTCAAGAAAATAATTTTATTGGTCCACTCTTATTCCTTTCCACTGTGGGAATTTTGAGTTGCTGGCCTAATTTGAATTTATGAAATGATGTATTATGGCCGACCTTGGAGAAAGTTTCTAAGGTTGAGAATAGTATAAAAGCAAGTCGAATTATGAAGAGTTAGATAAGAGAGCGATGAAAAGTGATGAAAGTGTTCCACAAATCATAAGAGCAGAAGTGTGTGTGACTGAGTTGTGATAAGAGTTTTTAGTGTGTTGAAGATAGTGAAATGAAGGTTTTTGTAATCCTACGAATGAGCTTTAATTGTAGTGGTGGATATTTTTTTCTCTTTTGTATCTGTAGGCAATGAGCCTCTCTATTGGACATTGATTCCTTTGTAGGTAGTGAGCCTTTGTATTTGGATAGTGAGTCCTCTTTTGGGCAGTGAGCCCTTGGTAGTGAGCATTTGTATTTAGTTTATCATATTGATATTGTGAGTTAACCCTCACCGTGGTGTTCCCCTTATTGGGTTGTCCATGTAAAAATCTGGTGTTCATTGTGTTTATTTACTTTTTGTTATATGTGTTTCATGCTCATATTTAATAACATAATAATGTGGTTGAAGATTTGATAAGTGATAAAATTTCAAGTTTGAATTTGTGTGACAATTGATTCACCGCCCCTCTCAGTTGTCCTGCACCTATTTAATATTAAGGATTTTGATGAAACAATATTAGTAAGGGATGGCTAATGGACTTTTAAGCATGTGCAGGTATAATTAAGTGTGTTGGAAGAATTGGCAGAGTTACTGGATGGCTGGGGCATTGTTTTCTAATAAACACTCTTGAAAAAGTGTTAAATTGAGGGTTTGGTAAATTGAAGAATTAGTAGGTGATTCACATCTTGAATTTTTTTTATTTTGGCCATTTAAGACCTGTGGAGAAGATTTAAGCATTCTTTTGAAATTGATACAAGGTTTTGTTGATAGTTCCTTCAAAAAATAGGCTTAATTGGACATGGATGACAATGTAGCATCAACCATTTGGATGATATGCTCCAATAAAAAGGCATGTGGTTTTGAGAAATTTTAAAGTAGACAATAATGGGTATCTGGAATGATAAATAGTTAGTGGGTTTGATGAGAATTGTGAGAGGTATGCTTGATTTTTCTAGTTTGGCCTACTACTAGCAAATAGACTTCTTATGAGTGGATATTTGGAGAAGTGTGAGTTCAACATTTGAGGGAACTTGATTGGGTTTGAGTCAGTCATTTGAAATTTTTTAAGGTGGTTTGAGGATTCAACAATAGGTTTTATTCCTTGATCTCAGTTTTGGGAAGGAGGGATGAGTCCAAGTTGTATGAACAAGCAAGAATTGGTTGCATTTAGATAAGTTGAGATTGTTTAAATTTTTTGGAACCCCTGTATTGCATCAATTGGTATCAGAGCTCAAAAGGTCAGGGCAAGAGAATTTGGTGTTTGTGTGTTTGTTTTTGTGCAAGTTGAAGAGAGAACCTGGTTGCCAAGAGACTAGGTAGAGGAAAAGAGAAGAAACCTAGGTGAGGAAAGGACAAGAGGAAGCAAGGTTAAAGGGACTTTCTTGAAGAGAAGATGGATTCATTGAGAAGGTACCAATAGGAAGAGGGTTCATAAAATAAGAAGCAAGAAGAAAAAGAGAGGAAGAGGAAAGAGGAAAAGATGAGGAAAATAGAGGTTGAGAAAGAGATTAAGGAATTGAGTTAGGCTTTAGGATAAGTAATAGATATGAGAGAAAGGATGGTAGAGAGATGGAAAGTTGAGTTGGATTAGTTGAAGCAATTAGCAAGCCAAGAGTCAAGTTGGCACTTATTAGTTAAGAGAAAAGTTGTATGGCCCATTAAGAAGATTGTTCAAAAGATAAGACAAATGGAAGTATTGAAATCAGATGAAAAGAAGCCATTGCTGAGGGAAGAAGACAAGGAACAAGTCAAGAAATTTGAGATGGTGGTAGAGCAAGACAAACCCATGAAGAATGCAACCATTTCAAACCATGAAGATGATGAAACAAAAGGAATTAAACTTGATCTAATTTCATTGAAAGAGGATATTGAATTCGTGTCAAAAGCTAATTTGGTTAAGGTCAAGGATGACTTGATTTTGGAGAATCAAAGTTGGTCTCAAAGGTATGATGGTATGATTCTATCTTCATTGAATTTCAAAAAGGAAGGTGGTTTTATAGTTTTTGTCATTTAAAATGTTAGTAAACCTAACAAGGAAGCAAGATCAAGGGAAGAATATCAGGTGGGAGATAAAAACAAAGATGCAAAGGTCATGACTACATTGCAAATGAAAAAAGTTAAGGCACTCATCTATCACTTCCTTGTTATGATAACAATTTTGATGGGAAGAAAACCAAATTTTAAAATGAAAGGACAAGATGCTGAGGTAGAGATTGGGATACTTCAGGGTACAAAGAATTAGATTCAAGGGGACAAAATAAATGGAAAAAAAGTTTGTATGGAAAAGCTAAAGCCAAAGGTAAAAATGAAGATAAATTGGATCAGTTTCAAAGTGTAGAAGAGGTAGAGCATAGAGGACATCAAGGAGGATCATTTAAAGGATGAATACCTAATACTACCCTCAATCCAAGAGGCCTTCGAATTTTCTTTTGGTCAGGTGTATAGTGCAGGAGCACCAATTCAATTCAAATGAATTAGGTCTATTTTGTTCCTTGATAGGTTGTCTTATGATTTTTAGGTCTTTTGTTAATAAAATAAGGTCTAAATAGACCATTTGAAATGAATTAGGGGTTCCATTTGGTGAGTTTTGCAATATTGTCAAAATGATGTAAAAAATGCAAAAAATGCAAGATTGTAAAAGTTGTCAAGAGTGCAACATTTGGAAGGTGAAAGGTCATGTTTTGGTATGATTTGAGTCTAGAGTCATAGGAAAAGGTCATTTTTTCATGTATTTGAGGTCCCTAAGTTCACATTGTCATATTTTGGCATATTTGTGAAAAGTGTCATCTTGGAAGAAAGTTGCAAAAGTGTACAAGTTGGAATGCCAATGGTCTAAAGTTCAAAAAATTAGTTTGTATCAGTTGAGTCAGTTGGTTCTTAGGTGGAAAAGGTTTAAATATGTGGAGGATCTCGATGTAAATGGACCTTGGTGGTTTTTGGAGTAAAAACTAGAAGAATATCACTATTTCTGGTATTTTTTGTATAATCTTCATGTTTACCAGCCTCATATAGTTCCATACAAAGGAAAATTTCTCTAAAATTTTATGAATTCATAGGAGGCATGAATTGACATCATTTTTCATTTGGTTTGAGCATTTCACATTGAATTTTGGAGGAGTTTGAGTTATTTTTCTATAGCAGGTCTATAATACCCTGTTAAGGGTTTGCGAGCCTTTAAAATGTGTTAAAGGACCATTCCACCGACTGTGATTTATGTAACTGGTGGAATTGGTCCCAAATAGGTAGGTATAGATTTTATTTGGTTTATTTTAGAAGGGAGTTGTGTTTGATGGAGTTTTTGAGTGTTTCCCTAGGGTATTTTGAGTGTATTTAGGCATGAAAATGGTGGTTTTAAGGATTTTAATGAAACAATGTTAGTAAGGGATGGCCAATGGAATTTTAAACATGTGTATGTATAATTAATTGTGTTGGAAGCATTGGAAAATTTACTAGAGGGATGGAGCATTGTTTTCCAATAAACCCTCTTGAGAAAGGGTTAAATTAAGGGTTTGGTAACTTGAAGAATTAGTAGGTGATTCACATCTTGAAAATTGTTGATTTAGGCCATTTAAGACCTATGGAGAAGATCTGCATAGTGTTTTGAAATTGAGAAAAGGTTTTGTTGATAGTTCCTTTTAAAATTAGGCCTAATTAGACATGGAGGATAGTGTAGCATCAACCATTTAGATGATATGCTCCAAAACAAAGGTATGTGGTTTTTATAATATTAAAGTAGACAATAATGGGTATTTGGAATGATAGGTAGTTAGTGGGTTTGATGAGAATTGTGAGAGATATGCTTGATTTTGTTAGTTTGGACTACTATTAGCAAATAAACTTCTTATGAGTGGATATTTGGAGAAGTGTGAATTTAGTGTTTGAGGGAACTTGATTGGGTTTGATTCATTCATTTTGAAATTGTTTAAGGTGGTTTGAGGATTCAAAAAGAGGTTTCATGTCCTGATCTCAATCTTGGGAAGGAGGGATGAGTCCAAGTTGTATGAACAAGAAAAAATTGGTTGATTTTAGATAGGTTGAGATTGTTTGAATGTGTTGGAACCTCTGTATTGCATCAGTAAGATAGGGATACCTCCATTCCTTTTGAGCTTGAGAATTTTTGGAAAGAATCTACATAATTTCCTTTTGGATTTTAGAGCCTCAGGTAATGTTATGCCTTTGTCTATTTGCAAAAAGTTGGGTTTAAGCTCAATTCAAACTCATAAGAAAGTAATATAGTTAGATAAAAATGAGGTTAATGTCATTGGAGAACTAAAAAGTGTGCATGTGTAGATTGGATCAAACCCATGAATCCATAACTATATGGATATTCAGGTTGGTGATATCCCTGAAATGTATGGGATTTTGTTGAGTTGGGACTCTATGAAGAGTATTGGAGACACTAGTAGAATTTGAAAATTAAATGACTAATTTGATCATCATAAGTGACTAATTTGGTCATCGGGTAAAAATGACTAAACAAATGACTAAATAAATGACTATATAAATGACCAAATAAATGACTATTACTCCTCTATTCTTTTTTCTTTCGAATTTGATCATAATCTATAGAGCTTAAGCCCCCCTCATGGGACCCCTACCTAAGCAAGCCATTTGGCTACCTAGGTTGCTTGGTGCACCAAAAATACCTATTGCGTGGAAGGCATCACCTCTTGGTGTAATATTAAAGCCTTCACATAGTTTATAAAAAATTTGAACATTTACATTATTTAACTTTTATTACTCATTATGTTAATGAATCATTAATGTTTTTAACTATGATTTGTAGCTAGTTTGATTTTCCTGTTGTGTTAGCATGTCAAATGTATCAAAGAGAAATTGTGGACAATTTCACTACTAAATTATGATTTAAACAATTCAATTGCATTTTGAGGCCTATCTTGTAGAAACTTTCATTTCAGAAGGTCAAGTAGTTATTTCTAGAAGCAATTAGATTCAATTTGCATGGATTGTAGAAACGTAATGTCTGTAAAAGTAATTATTTTTTAGAATCAATTAGATTCAATTTACATGGATTGTAGAAATGTAATGGTATGTCAAGTCTACTAAAAATGAAGATTTTTCCCTTAAAAAAGAATATTTTTCCCTAAAAATGAAGATTTTTCCCTAAAAATGAAGATTGATTCACTTCTATCTTTGCTTGCTGATATACTCAACCATCTTAATAATGTGAAATAGAAATAACAATGATAACTTTTGGTATGCAATTTTTTTCTCTTTCAGGCTCTATATTGTTAATTATTTTTAAAAGATAGAATTATTTTATAATCTATGAAATCAATTGTGTGTTGATTATTTTTATAGATGTTATCTTTTTATAGAAGTTTGAACTCTAGTAATTTTAGGATCACATCATGCTTATCTTAATTTTCACAACCTATATTAAAATGAAAATGTAGATAGATGAAAAGTTTTCCCCTAAAAATGAAGATTAATTTTCGCATGCCTTCCATGCAATAGTTTTTTTTTGGTGCATTTTAGCAATAGGTATTTTTGGTGCCTTGGTTGGGTCATGTATGTATTTGGAGGGAATTTTACGCAATTTATTTTTGGCGTAAAAAAATATGATTTCATTTTGGAGGGAAGTTTGGAAGTTTAATCAATAATTTGGTGTTTCAACTCCCGTGTCACTACTATATTAAAGGGGATTTAAGACATTCATTTAAGAAAATAGATTTTTAATTTTCTAATTGTCTTAAATTTAGACAATAGAAAAAACCATTTCTAAAATAAACTTTTTATTTTCCCTACCTGCATTTTTCTTTTCCCGCATTTTCCTTTTTCCTCCCAAAATTCATTTTCCTATGGCAGAATTTTTTTTGGTAGGGTTGCATAAATTGTGATTCATAGCTTGACTGATTAGTAGAGCATTGGAGGGTGCATTGTGGGTAGTGTTTACCATGCTAGGGGTAAGTGTCACTAGGGAAAAAGGAAATTATTTTCAGATGTGTTTGGGTGTTTATCTGTGATGGGGAGGTGTTTGTTGTTGGTGGAGGTCCTGCTGATTGAGTAAAGTGGACATATAAAAGGGAAAAGTAGAAATAGGGGACCATAGAAAAGAGGGTTTGTCTTCCTGTTGCCTCTCTCTTTTCTATTTTCTTTTTGTTTTAAATTTTGTTTAAGTATTCACACAAGGAACAAATTCTTATACTCAAAACCAAATTTTCCTAATTCCCTGATGTTTCCTAAGTTCCATCACTGATCTTAGTATATTTTTCCTAATCCTATGGGTCAAATAATGAGGATAAAGCTCAAGCTTTGGTTTTGGTCTTTGGGAATATCATCTACCACCTTATTTCAAGTGTCAAAATAGCATATTTTGGGTGATTCAGTGATCAATATCAGACCAGTTAGAAAAAGGAGGCCTTTGAATTGGAAACTTGAAAACTTCTTAGTCAAGATTGGGCTTTGTTGGATTCATTTGAGTTCTTCCTCTTACTACTGCAAAGAAGCAAATTGATTAGTTGATTTCTTGGCAAAATTTTCCATTGATGCTCAAGATAGATTCATTAGTGACAATGACATAGAATATGGCAAGACTTGAAAGAAATTAAGGAATTGGGATTCGAATACAATTTTTAATTATTTCTTAATTTAATTTTGATTGAAATGACTTAAATCATTTCCTGCCAATGTCAAGTTGATCACAAATGGTTAGACCTTCTCACATGTTGATAGCACCTCAGAGAGTAGACTATTGGTGAGGGTTTCATTATATGACATAAATGGTGGGCTATTGATATATTTTGACTTTCTTGCTATAGAAGTTTCTAGGTTTTCATCATTGACTAAGGAAATTTCATCAAATATGGAGCCCTTGTTTGGCCTCTACACAAAGAAGTGAGAAATGACTTTCAAAGATCCTATTAGAGAAACAAGGTTGGTGAAGGTTTTCATAATCCATGACAGACAAGTAGAGGATGCCATCAAGGAGACCCTAGGAGTGGATTATTAAGTCCTTTATTGATAGATTGTTGGAAAAGGATCCCTGAGTGCAACAACTAGTATTACTCAATGGTCTAAAGCATCTTGGAGCAAGATTGAGTTCCCTTCTTCTCATTGATTCCCAAAGGTTTATTTCAGATCTAATTTCAGTCTGAGGACTAAAAATTTTTATGGCTAAGTGGAACTTGGTTCTTTCGCAAGATTGGGGTTACTTATGCCCATGGAAGCCATTCTTTGACATCTACATTGATACTATTACTAAGGTTCCTCTCTGGTTTCATCGTAACAAACTTCCTCTAGTTCTAAGAAATCCAAATTTGATTAGAAGGTTGATCCCGCTATACCATTCCAAAACTCTATGGAACATAGAAAAGAACAAAATTTTAAACCACCTTGATACATGAAGATCTATGAGTTTGATCCCACTGCACCATCTATTCAACTCATCAAAATTCATGCACCATACATCACTAGATGCATAAATTACCAACAATTAAAACCAGATGACCTAGTTATCACGATGAGACACCACCATAAAAATAAAAAAATAAAAACTTGGAAGAGAATTGAAAAGATGAATAGTTGCTTTAATTACAACCATCCAACCTCATCTTCTTCTCCTATAGTTGTAAAAATGTGTCTTAGATATTCATTAAGGAGGCTTCTAGTTTTAAAATTAGTTTCCATTTTTTTTTGAGAAAAACATCTAACCTTGGATTTTATACAAAGCTTTTCCATTTATGAATCAATACGATCTAACATTATAATTTGAATATCTTGTTTGGTAGTTTACTTGTATGGATTGCTTGTTCTTATCATGGCAATCTAATAACTATTTCAAAAGAAGTTGAAGAAATTGTTTCTGCTTGTATGAACACTCATTTGGTGTGTTTTCCTTTGAGTCCCCCATGAACTCCCAATCACCTCCCAACCTGTGCATAGATTTGAATAGAGTTTGATTTGAATTTGGAACATTTATATGTCAATATACTCAAATATACAAACAATGTCTGGAAAGACAATAACATATCCAAATAAAAATTTATGATGAAAAATGAGTAGAGAATATGGTGATGTAGAAACATCTTCCACTAAACTTAAAGTACCAAAGAGAAAATTGGATGAATTTAAGATCGAACAAAACAAAAAGTAGGACAAAAATTGTTTGAAAAATAATAGATCATTTTAAATCAAAAAAAAGAAAAAGAAGATGTTGCCAATGCCACCTACCTGAAAAGAAACTTACAGTTATTTCTTTAATATTTTTTCATGATGATGTTAAACTAGAGGTAACTGAAAGTTGAATGAAATTCTAAAACTCTCATAATTATTCAAAATAATTTGTTGAAAATTGTTTCTATTTGTTATCAACCCTCATTTGGTGTGTTGACCCTTGAGTCCCCCATGGGTTTTAGATCACCTCCCAACCTGTGTATAGATTTGAATGGATTTTGCTTTGAATTTGGAGCATTTATATGACAATCTACTCCACTATACAAATAGGGTCTAGAGAGACACCAAAATATGCAAATAAAACTTTTTGTAGAAAAATGAATAGAGAATTAGGCTAAATAGACATCTCTTCCCTAGAAATTGAAATCCCAAAGAGAAAAGAGAAGGAATTTAAGATCCAACAAAACAAAAATAGGACCAACCTTGCATGAAAAATGATAGATCTTGTCAAAAGAAAGAAAAGTAGAGAATTTGTTCAATTAACCCAAGAAGATGATGCCAATGCCACCTACATGAAAGGAAACTTATACTAATTTATATAATATTTTTTAACAATGATGTGAAACTTGATTCAAGAGTTGAATGAAATTGTAAAACTATTGTTATTATTCAAAAGAATTGTATAAATTGCTTATGCTTGTTGTAAGATCTCATTTGTTGTGTTTTCCCATGAGTTGCCCCACTTTGCACATATATTTGAATGGATTTTTATTTGAATTTGGAGCATCTGTATGAAAATCTACTCAAACATACAAACAAGGTCTAGAAAGACAATAAAATATGCAAATAAAACTTTCAGATAAAAAATGAATAGAGAATATGGCCATGTAGACACCTCTTCCCCTAAAAATTAAAGTCCTAAAGAGAAAATAGGAGGAGTGTAAGAACCAACAAACCAAAAAGTAGAGAAAACCTTAGATGAAAATTAATAGATCCTTTTTATTTCAAAAACAAGAAAAGAAATAAATCTGTGCAACCAACGCAAAATGTTGTCAATACCACCTAATTGGAAAAAAAAAGATTACACTAATTTCTTTACTATGTTTTTCAAATGACATTAAACTAGAAGCATATTGAAAGTTGAATGAAGCTGTTAAACTTGCATGTGTTTAGTACAATGTTGCTTCAATTTTTCCATAAAAGAGACTAAAGTTGACAATAGAACCAACAAAGAGGAATCCATTGGAGTTAAGTGTTTATCTTGAATTGAAGATAAATATATATATATATACACACAAATATATATATATATGTGTGTGTGTGTGTGTGTGTGTGTGTGTGTGTGTGTGTGTGTGTGTGTGTGTGTGTGTATAAGTATATATATATGAAGAATAAAAAGATAATAGATACAATATTCAAATGATAGAATTTTTTTTAGCTACCTGCATTGTTAAGAATAAGATTTAGTTTATTTTAGGAAATTAGAGTAGAAAAAGCCATTAAAAGGGTATAGATAGATATGTTATGGGAATTTTTAGACTGTTTTATGATCAAGCAACCATTATTTTTTGTTAGATCACTTTGTGATGGAGAAAAGATTAGTTAGTTCTAAGTTGATTCTTAGAGAAGCGGAGGTTAGTTGTTTTTAGAGCAAGTTTTCTTTTTTGATAATATGGCAGAAAAGTATTAATAGGGATAATTAATTGGAATAAAATTACACAATTTCCAACTTAATCAAAGAATGATTGTTTTCAAAATTGTGAGTGACTCTCCTGTAAGCTTGGGGTAGTTCAATTATTTAATTAGATTAGAGTTTTCTTTTTTATTTTGGTTATTTTCACATCTCAACAATTAAAATTTCAGAAATTTTATAGTTAGGTTTCTTTTCCAAAATTTTACAATTCTAGTTCAAATTTCCAAAACATGAGGTCTTAGAATTTGTCTAGGATCAATAGTTAAAAATAAGCATATTGAAAGTTGAACTAGAAATTTATACTAATCTCTTTAGTATGATCTAATAATGAGGTTAAATTGCAAGAAATTTGAAAGTTGAATGAAACTACAAACTATCATGTTGAGCAATTCTACCTCAATTATTCAGTAGAGGAAATTATATTTAGACTTTGTAATGCCAATGTGGTCCATTGGACTTGAATTTTTATTTAAAACTTTAATGTAATTAATGTTTTCTATACCTTTGTAAATTCCTTATCTAAACAAATAGATGAGTTTGAAATTGGAAATTATAAATCTATGTGTGCTATTTGATGTCTTGGTGTTGTCTAGATTGGAATATATAATGCTTGTTTGAGCATTATTTTTAGTACTTTGACCGGCCTTGTATCTTCTTGATAATTTCTCTATTTTCTTGTTTTAAGGTTTACTTTGGCTGGATATGCCAACTTTCTTTGCTGGTTGGTTTTGTTTCTATTTAGGGAGTATTGTGTTGTATTATCTTGTAGAAATAATTAATAGGAGAGAGTGAGACATTAAATGGTTGACTGATTTCTTAAGTTTTGATTTTAATATTACAAGTTCTTACAGGTGATTTCATTTGGTGTGAATATTTTCTTGACAGGTTGCAAGGCTCTTGTCAGACACTTCAATCCCTCAATTTTATCCCACCTTATTTGTTTTGGTCACTGACATAATGGATACATTGGGAAGTCTGGTTTTGAAGCGTGTTAAAGTGAATGTAGAATTTGATGATAAGGGAAATTTGATATGACCTTTACCACATAAGTATCATTGTGAAATTACTGAATTTCATTTTGTTGTTCAACCACCCAGTGTTGTTTCGATCCAGGAATTGGTAAATGATAATTTTTCAACAAAGAACATCTAGAAAAAATTGAGGGAAAACAAGTGAGACAAAAATGTAGCCTTTGAGCAGATGACTAGAAAACAATTCTTAATTCTTCTTATTTCCTTGTAATATATGAAGATTGATATTGTTCTATTATGATCTGATGTTATATTATGGTCGCTCTTTGCAATGGGAAGATTTCTTAGATGGATTATTAATTAGTATTTTACTCTTTTCTTGGTGGTGGCTAATTTTGTGTTATTTTTTATCTTCATTTTAGTATTTCATCCATCTCCAACATTCATAACAAGAAAAATGACTATGAAAAGATCCTATAATTCTAATACCCTGATAGAGCCCTCAAAATTCTTGAAATTTTGACAATTTTTGTGCTTGTTATTAACATGTCACATGTTCCCCATTGGTAGGGTTCAAATTTTTTCTGAGGTAAATCTTGTCTTCAATTGAACCATGTTTGATCCTTGAACATTCTAATTTTATGTTGTCTTGTTTTCCCTGTTGCTGGTCAAGTTGTCTTTTGAGCCATGGTTATATGTTCCTTACCGGCCCCTCTACTATGGTCATTTAGTCATTTCAAGGTTGCAAGCTGTCGTAATTTTCCAAAAATCCAGTTTTAATATTTTATCATTGTGACTTATGTTTAAGTCATCTGTTCCTAAGGGTAAATTCTTGTTGGCCTAGTCAAGGCCCTCTTTTATGAATAACCTTGTTGCATGTGCAGGTTGAGACACCACCAGATCATGGGATTTAATCTAGACTATTCCACATAGGCTCACCCATCTTAAGTGACAGTGGTTTAATGGCTATGAGGTCAGCAAAAAAAATTTCCACGTGTATGTGGTCCTAGTTGTTGTGTCCCATCCCAATGCCTGAAGTTTGAAGATTGATGGTGTTGATTAAATGAGGAAAGATGATCGCCATCATTCCTCACCAACTTGTGGAGGTAAGATGCAGACTCTTTAAGAGGTGCGAGACCCGTGAGAGGTTGACACATGTACCCTACAACTACTGATGGGTGGAGCCCATAGGAACATGAAGACAATCTAGTCAACATGTTCCTATTGGTCATTTGTTTGAGCTGGAGCAGTAGTATAAATTCAAATGTTTTTTGACTCAATCTAAGTCATTCAAGATGTCCAGCTCAATCATTGATCAATGACACACATTCAAAGTTGCAAAGTATGCCCATTGCAATTGTTTTGCTTCCGCGAGTGGGAATTAATGGTAGAGGTGACCCATAAATTTATTCAATTCCTTTCAAGAAATTTTCTATATGGCCAATTCTTGCTTATTTAGGATTCGAGGATGTGTCCAAAGAAATACAAAAAATTGAGAGAAGTGATTCACAGGAGTCATCCCAACTGGCATTAGTGTTTACTGAAGCTAAAAGTAGCAAGTACAACAAACATAATTTTATGCTTTTTTAGTTTTCTAAATTAGGGCTTGCTTTCAATATGTTTTTAGACAAGTGTGTTTTATCTTTTTTCTTTCATTTCTTTCAGTTACGATTATTTTTGTCTTTTAAAAGATGTGGTCTAGTAAATTTTCTGGAATTAGAACTCACCCTAGGTCATAGGCTACAATTCAGAGGTTAAATAGTTGAAAATTATCTATTAGAACCCCAGTATACATAAACCCATGGCTCCCAACATTCAAGGTTCCTCCTCTTCAACCCATTCCAAAACCCCGTATCAGGATGTAGTTGACTTGCTACCCCCTTCTACAAACAAGAAACTAGAGGGAAAGGTATTATTTTAGGGGCCTACTATGAAGGAAGGAGTGATGGATAAACCTTGATTCATAAATGATGTCGAAGTACCTTACATCGAGTGGTAGTTGTTTCAGCACTGGTTTGGGAATAGGAACCTCGAAGCTCCTCTCAGTAATCCTTGGAGGTTAGATATGGGGAAGCTAATTGTTCCCAATGTGTACATGGATATAGATCTCTTGAAGGATATCACTTCAAAGTACGACCCGGTTGCTAAGGTGTTCAAAGCATTTTATGGGGTGGTTGTGGTAAGAATAACCATAGAGGAAATTGAAGAAGTCTTTGAATTGCACGAATGGAGTCAAGATATGGTCCCTTTAGACTTGGATAATATTAGAAATGAGTGCAAAAATAATAAGGTGTTCATCAAAACAAGGATGCTACCTCTACACATTGCAATAACTGGTACTGGGAAGAACAAAAGGAAAATTAAAATTGATGACAAGGAGCTTGAACCTTTTCCAATGAGTTATTTTCCTAGCTATTTCAGAAAGACTATGTACTCTCTATACCAAATCAATGGTGCCAATCCACCTAACACATTACACAAGGAGTATAGTTATTTGGCCACACATTTGTAGCACACACCATATAGCATTGTCTATGACTATGGTACTTATCTGGCAGAACACATCCATAAGGGCTTAGTTGAATTGAAAGACAAAAAAACAATGGGAAAAATTCTTTTGGTACTCACTGTTAATGCACATGTTTTTGTATAAAGGAAAAAGGGTTTTTGAGAAGGATATCACTTTGGAAAGGAAAAGGGAAGGTGTTGACTTGCGTATCCAATGTTGGACCCGAATTTTGGATAGAGATGATAAGAAGTATAATTTTGTAAGTTTTCAAAATGCTTTTGCATCTAGAATAAGAAGGTATCTAATAAATGAACCACCTAGAATTCCCAGAGAAATTCATGAGTTCTTGAGACCCAAGGAGATGAGGCCAAAGTTGAATTTGAGTCATAACTGGGGAGATTTGATCTTATATCCTGACAAGACTATTTTCAGAGTGTATGGTAATAGTTTAGACCCATATGTCTTGCCAAGAGATGTGCCTCTAAGAATAGGATTCCTAGAAATCATTAGGTATTTAGGAGCTTCACAGGTAGCACATTTACCTAAATCAACAAGGAAGGCCTCATTCTTTCTAGAATGGATAGCATTTGTAGATTAAATTTTAAGAAAAGGGACATTAAATCAAATAGTACATTTTTTGACTCCTTCCAAATTGATGACTATGTGGCTGAGGAATCATGATCCTGAAGGCTTCATCAGTAAACTCAAAGAAGATAAGAAAATGGATAATTTTGTGAATGTATTTTATTACCTTGAGCATGTTATTAGGAATGTTTTTATCTTTGAGGAACAAGATGAAAGGAAAGCTAAACACCTCGCTTATAGGAAGATGGTAGAAACAAAATAGAAAAGCAATAATCAATATGATCCTCTGCCAAACATACCTGGTGAATGTAACAAAGTTATGCATGTTATGGACAATTTTGAGAATGTTGTTTGTATGTTGAAGGAATAGTGGGAAGTCATAGATACAAGAAAAGCAATGGTAGTTGAAGAAGATGTTGAAGTGAGATTGGAAGAAAGACTCACATATCAGCCACCCAAGCAAGTAAGAATTTACTCTAGGAGAAGGAAAGCAACAGAGGAGGAAAAAAGTTTGAAAACCCTTATCACTTCTGAAGGGCCAACAACATATCCTCCTGAGAGTGCATTGCAACTCCTTCCCACACAAGATCCTTTACCTATAATTGATCTTGACTCACCCCCTAGAAGTCTTGATCCTCCTGAGCAACCACCTCTAAAAAAGAAAAAAACTGAGACAAGAGGAGTGGTTGAATAATTTGACATAGATGAAGATGACATCTACATCACTCCTGAGGAAATGAAGATAGGAATGCCTCCTCATGAGGGGGGAATTGCCTCAAGTTCAGGAAAAAGTAGTCTTAGATCGGGAAAGCTTGAGATCAGTGGGCTAAACACTGCAGATGATTTGAGAGTAGAATCTTGCAAGGAGTTTATGGAAGATGACTCCTTCATTGAAACCTTTGCATTGCAGGGTTTTAGGTGGGGTCCAAAGATGTAGAATATGCATAAAGGTTCCTATTTAAATTATCTTGCATCCTAGATTTCTGAAAAATGTCATTCAAGAAAATGTAAGAAGCATTATGAAGAATGAGTTCCAAAAGATTAATGCCCAAGAGGGTAGAGACATTGTTAAAAAGTGTGGTGTACTGTTGCTGCCAGAATGAGTATTTCTAATGTTATTGTCTTAGATGCTATAAGAAGGCTTGAAATGCCTCTAGTGCAAATAGAAGAAGAGATGGAAATAGCACTTTGAGGTTCAACATTTAGTGAGGATTGGGATGCATTGGAAATATGGTCACTATCTTTGTGATGTAGGAAACCAACTTTGGTAGAGCCATTAGATTTTAGTGGACAATTACTTGTGAAGAGAGTTGCTAATACCACAGATTTGGAGGTAGTAGATATGGTTTTCAATGTTGCTAGGTATACTCGAGCAATTGTGGAAGGTCTCACCCTAGAGAGGATAACCTCAGAACTAAATATAGAGAACTCGTCAATGGTTATGATGACAACCAACAGAAGGTGGTCGTATTAGAAATTGAATTGGTAATTTATAAACAAAGAGAAATGCAAGGAGAATGGGGTCAGCCCAGCTCAAGCCACCTAGTTCCAACATCTCCAATTGTATCCTCCCAACATTCACCTCTTGATCAGGCCTTAGCAATAGTACCATACAGTCTGGGACATGGATCATTTTCAATGGAAGAATTGAGTAGACTAGGCTCTAGCTCATTTGAAAGAGATCAACTGCTTCTACAAGTTGGAACATGTAATAAGAAGTTGTTGGAAAAATCTCAGGACATCTTGTATGAAAATGTATAAAAATTTGTCCACATTTTCTTGAAGCATCTAAATGAGAAGATTCAGGCTAGACTTAATAGTGTGCATGACAACTATGCCTTGATGGTGTGGTCAATGAGATTATCCCAAAGAGATAAAGAGTTGGCTATACCAATCTTGAATAAGTGGGTTCCAAGATCTGGGAGATTAAAGATAATATTAGTGGGAGCTAGCTAGCATGAAGATATGTACCCTCAGGTGCTTTCAATTTATGAGTTTGTATGTCAGTTAAGTGAGAAAAATTTTCAAGGATAGATAGCCCCATTGGAGTAGAAGATAAGAGTATTGATAGATCAATATGATCTGACTAACTTGTCACCACTACCAGAGATTGAAGTTGCTAATTATGAATTGAAACCATTGCAAGTGTGGAAAAATGAACTGAATGAGGTTATTGATTCCCAAGTGAATGAAATTTGCAAAGAAGTTGGCATTTATGTCTTTAATGACACTTTTGGGGAGGTTAACATTTCTTATTAGTTTTCTAAAGGATTTTGATAGAGAATCCAATGCAGTAGTAACCAAGTAATCGCCATACAAGAGGACCCTAGATAAAATTATTGACTTCAATTTTCTATCTGAGGAGGAATATGAAGAATGGGGAAGGGTGTATGTTTGCAAGTTTGGTTTGTGAATAAAGATGTGAAACATATACTGGGTCAAGTATTGTACATATATTTCCTTAGAAGCTATAGTGCATAAAACATATGTTTCTCAAGAAAACATCAGTTGTTGGTGAAGTGGAATGCTGACTAAGATTCTAGCTCACCTTTTGATCCACATCATTTTGTCATCTTGTTTGATGAGATCGATGTGCTGCTATGAAAAAGTTTATCTTTTTTGACATGTTCTTTTTGGAAGGAAAAGTTGTTCCTAATAATGAATGTAAATGATCTTTTCCTCATATGAATTCCCTCCATTTTGATGAATGCAAATATAATTGAATTAGGGAATATGTCTTCTAGCGGTCCAATTAGAATGTGACATTTGTACACTTGGCTTGAAGCTTGTTTTTTCTCCCTTATTCTATAAAAGGGGATTCAGGGCCATTTGTATGGGATCTTTTTTTGAATTCTAGAGTTGAAGTGTGAAAATTGAAAATACAGAGTGAACATGTTGAGTCCTTATCTAATGCTTTAAGTCTAGGTAGAAAATTTTGTCAAATGTATGGTTTTTGAATATTTCTGGAAGATAATGGAGATTTTTTGAGTCTATAGTCTCTCCATTTTGGTTTTGTACTTAAATTATTAATGAAAATCCTGGTCATATATCATTTCATTAATTTTCATCATTTATGTTTTGGTATGTGCCTTTTTTTTAGCTCCCATTCATGGAGTGAGTTAAAATTCTTGAATCAACTCATGAATTCATGTGCAGGGCCATTGGATCTAATAAGTAGTCTATAGATTTTGGTTATAGATTTGTGAATTGCAAAGTAATATTGCTTAGACCATGAGTATTCAGAACTAAATAAACCTTATATTTCAATTTCCTTGGACTCCTAGCCCATAGATAATGGCACTGATCTTGACTCATTTAAATATTTCTCATGTAACCGACTTGAGAACAATATTTTAAATAATCATTGATTTATCTTGAATTTGTTGTGTTTTGTGTTGTTTTATATTCTTGACTTAAGTTACAAGATTCATTCAATGAATTGCTAAATTCTTGGATAATTTCATCTGATTAGCCATGGATGAGAGTATATCTACTTAAACATACAATGTGCATGATAATTTTTAGAAATAATAGCGTAATACACATTGTGGGATACCCTCCCAGGTTTGGCAGAGCCTGAAGTGTAGGAGATAAATACATTATTGCTATATCTCGTTAGTTGGCCACTTGTCTAGCAGATATTTGAGAATTGAGCCTAGCAAACTCATAGGTAGCTATTGAGACTTGATTGGTTCATTGCAAAAACAACCAACAAAATGGTGACTCCATTGGTGACGTAAGTCTTAGAATTATTAGTTCTCCAAAACACCTTATCATAGATCACCACAGTACATGGTGATGTTCTTTTATAGAGTTGGTCAATTAAAGTGTTCGTTGAGTTTAGCTCCAATATTTTCCAAATATTTCATTTGAGTTCTTAATTAATTTTCCACACATTTGTCTTTCAAGATTGCACTCAAAGTTCATACAAGATTTCATCATATGTGTCAAAGTTTGTCCAAGTTTCTAAAGATCTGTCAATATTTTCAAAGAGCATAGCAAAATTGCTACCAATTTGTCCCAAGGTACTTGGGTGGTGATTCTGACGTCTCCATACCAGTGCAACCAGTGTTCAAGGATATTCAAGAAGTGAAAAAGAAAAGTATAACAAAATCAAATAAGGTGATGAAGGTGAAAAGGACTCGAGCTCAAATGAAAGTAACACAATGTCATATGAAGAAGCATCCAGAGCAGAAGTTGGAAAGTGAATTATCTAACAATAAAGGAAAATGGATAAAGACAAAGGACATAGGAAAAGGTAATTCTGCACCTCATCCTACCCCTGAACATGAAATGTGTTCTAGTTCTAGTTCAGAATGTGAAAAAAAATTGTTATACTTCAATGATAATGCTTCTAATGAGAGGGGGGAGGTTTTTATGAAGACTATTGTAAATGAGTATTCCTCAAACCCTAACATGCAAGCTATGAAGCAGAGAGAAAGGGATATAGTACAAAGAGACAATGCTAGTGCTAGGTGTGCTAGAGCCAAAGGATATATCACCCCAAATTCCCATACATAGACCCCTACCCCTAATGAATTGTTAACTGGATATAATTATTTCCATGATCCACCTCCTTTCCAAGCTGAAAATGTAGTTACATCTTATAAAGAGTCTACCTTTCCAAATCAAGAAGAGGTATTGAATGATGTGTATTTTTTTAATCAAAGGATCTCTAAATGTAATGAAAATATAAAGAAAAAGGGATGCAGTGAAGGAGAAGAGGATTAGGGAAGCTATTGTGAGAAGGGATATGTTAAGGAGGAAAGTGGAGGAACTGGAAGTGTTAGACAAATTGGAAGCTCAAGCCGACCAAAAAGATGGTCCGATAGTGCAAGAAACTGTAGGAAAAATCCTTGTAGATCCTTCAGCTGATAAAACTATTGCAAGCCCATGAACCAATGCTACTGAAAAAACTACTATCCCACTACCTCCTCCTAAGAATACTAAGAAAGAATCCCATGATATTGATAAAGGGAAGTTCCCTATGAATGAGAAAAAAATAATGAAGGGGTAAAGATTAATGAGGGAGGTGCTTCAAAGAAAGATACATGTCAAGACAATTCCATTTCAATTTTTGATAAATTAACGAAGGAGAATGAAGAATTGGATAGGAAGACAAAGGAAATTAAGTTAATGGCAGTAAACAAGGAAATGAAAAAGAAGCTTAGTTTCTCAGAATCTACATTGAAAGATCTTGTCCCTAAAACCCGAAGCCCTCAAGGCTTCTCATCCTTTTCAAACCCTCATACTAGTGACAAAAGCTCACCTACCATAACCCCTCCAGCTCTTCTTCACAGCCTGAAGATAAGGGAAGAACCATCCATTTTAATGATCAACATGATTCTCAACACAAAAGGTCTAGACATAATGGTGAAAGAAGAAGAGATAATGACAACCAAGATGAGGAAGAAGGACCTATGGGTAGAATATTGTTACATACTAATAGGTATAGGAAACTATATTTTGAAAATATTCCTAGATACCCAAATCCAATGCCAGATAATGCCAGGAAACATGTGTCTAAATTTACTATCAAGAATGCTCTTAGTGGGAAAGACCATTTGGAGGCATTTCAAAGTTTTATAGAAGACTTTGAATTACGGGATGAGGATGTGGCTATGAATTATTTCATGTAGTCCCTTACAAAAGATGTAATGGACTGGTATAGGATTTTACCCCATGCAAGCATTGATTCCAAGGATTCATTCTTCTAAGTTTTTAGAGAGAAATATGTGATCAAACTGACTCATGGTTTAGATTAAATGACTTCAACAACATTACAAAGGGGCACAATGAAATGGCTACTGGATTTAATGCAATATTTCAAAAGGAAATGTATAAAGTCCCTAGATTTTTGAGGCCTAATGAAAAAGCATGTTTGGTTTTCTATTGTAATGCATATGATTCTAAGACGTGTTACCTACTCAGAGACAAAAAACCACAATCCTTAAGGGAGGCCTACAAGATGGTAGTAAACATTGAAAATAATATAAGGGAATCTAGAAAAGTTGGTAGAAGAGATGACCCTAAGCCTTCTAAGAATTCAAAAACTTAGAATGAGAAGGTATCTAAAGTTATAGCCCCATATGAGAAGTTGGATCAAGTGATGAATCTATTGTAGAGGTAGGCCAAGAATAAAAAACCTCAGTTCCAGAGAAATGAGAGGCCTCCAGGGCTTCAGGATTATCCATACCATACCAGTTGGCATAATGGAAAGCTTGTTCCAAATAATCAAAATAATTTTCAAGCAACACCTGACCCCTTACATAAAAATACTACAAATGTTGTGGAAGAATTACCCTGGTGTGAAGTACGTGAAATGCCTCACTCTTCCCATCAGTGCATGATTTCTAGTTCCATGGAAGAAACTTAAGAGGATCAAAGGGAATCTAAATTTACTCATAATCCAGATGAACATGCAAATGTACTCATGACCAAATCAGATATGGAGTGTAGTGACTACTCTTCTAGTGACAATGCTGATACAAATGATGTGGATATGCAAAGAAAAAGAGAAGTTTATCACAATTAGCAAGTGTTTTTTGATGAAGAAAGAGATGATGAATACACTCCTTATAATCTTGAGGCATGAAATGTCTCTTTGAGGAGACCTTCAAATGAGGAAATAGAGAAATACACAATTGTATTAGCAACTAGGGCTCAAGTAAGAAATGATCTCCATTTGAGGAATAGGGTGGTGAGTGGTAACCTAGGTCATTCGAGAGGTATATTCATTAAGGAGAACAATACAGATAATAAGGGAACTAAAATAGAAAACATGAAGGAAGAGACCAAGCTGAAGGAAGCCAAAGAAATAAGAATCTGGGCTAAAAAGGGTGGTAAAGAAAAAATTTCCACTAAAGTGGTACATCAAAATCCTAAGGTCAAAGACTTGAAGCCCAAAGTGGAAGAGATTGTTAAGAAAATTTACAAGATGATTCCTTAGGAAATTATACTTCCTTGAAATACCTAGTTATTCCCCTATTGATATGTTTCAAGTCCTGTCTCAAGTTCGGGTCATAGTCCCTTTTTTAGAGATGATGAGGATCAATGAGCATAAAGATAAGACAATTGCTCTTATTAATAGTTTTTTCGATAACAACAAGCACAAAATTGAGGCTGATGTACCCGAAATGAGTAAGAGTCAAGCCAAGGATGATGAGGTAGAAGTAGTGATTAATGAGAACCCTAAGGTTCTTGTTATAGGGGTAATTCATAAAGTCGTATATAGACTAGTTTCCTTCCCTGAAAAGGAATTGGTTATGAGTGTCACAATAGTAGACACTCCACCAATCTATGGAATGTTATTGTCAAGACAATGGTTTGATTCTATGGGAGGCAGTATGCAATGTGACCTCTCCTTTGCTACCTTTTCAATAAACCAAAAGGATGTTAATATTGTCAGATAGTCAAGGGTCCGACACATGATTGAACATGTTGGTGAACCTGAGGAGCCTCCAATAATCAATTTTTTGGACATTGGTATAGAAATTTTTTGTGTGGAAGAAATGAAATAGGAGGGGGAGGAAGCTAACCCTACACCAATTGTTAAAGAAGTATTGCAAACAATGTAGGAGGATGATTTATGGACTTTATATTTTGATGGAGCTTGCTTGAAAGATGGCTCAAGTGTTGGGGTCATTCTCATATCTCCCCAAGGTAAGACTTTCAAATATTCCTTTATACTACATTTTGCATGTACCAATAATGTAGCTGAGTATGAGGCATTACTGCTTGGTTTTAAACTTGCCTCCAAACATGGGATAAAATTGTTAAAAGTATTTGGTGATTCAGAGTTGGTAGTCTCCCAAGTCAGGTCCAAGCTTGTTACTAAGGGCAAGAGGTTGAGGTAATATAGAAATGAATTTTGGGACACTATCAAGACATTTGATGCCTTTGGAATAGAATGGATAGAAAGAGGATAGAATGCTAGAGTGGATCTATTGGCTAACATTGGAGTTAAATTGGATGATGTGACTTTTGATGGTATCTCAAGGATTGAGGTACAAACACGACCTATAGTGCCTAACAATGTCAGCAATTGGCAAGTGTTCGAGGATGATATTGACATTTTCAAGTTCCTACATTGCATTGACCAGTATGAAAGTCAAGAGATTGACTTTAGTTCATATGTGGTAGAAGTTGACGAGAAGGAAACATTGTTTGTAAATGAGGTAATCCAGTTGAAGACAAACAAAATCCCCAAGGGATTAGTTGCAGTTGAAATATTTTTTGATGGACCCGATAGGTCAAGTGCTAAGGAGACATTGACACATAAAGAAGACCTTGAGGAGATAAATTTGGGGATAGACAACGCCCCTAAGAAGGTGTACATTGGTAAAAATATGAAGCCCCATGTCAAGACTATGTTGATTTCCTTATTAAGGAAATATAGACATGTGTTCACATGGTCTTATGATGATATGAATGCATATAGGGAGGACCTCTTCCAATACGAGATCCCATTAAAGCCTGATACTAAGCCCTTTAGGAAGAAGCAAAGCCTGATTAATCCTACTTTGAGACCTAAAATGAAAGAGAAACTAGCAAAATTGAGTGATTCAAGAATCATTAAACCTATAAGGCATTCCTCATGGGTATCCAATTTGGTTCCTGTCAGAAAGAAAAATGACGACCTAAGGTTATGTGTGGATTTTAGGAATCTCAATGATGCATCCTTGAAGGACAATTATCCCTTACCTAACATGGAAGCAATGTTACAAAAGGTAATAGGTTGTGAGTTGCTTTCCATGATGGATAGATTTTTGGGATATAACTAGGCATGGTAAGGGAGTCAGAACAATACAAGACAAGATTCACCATGCCATGGGGAACCTATATTTATGTCATAATTCCTTTCGATCTAATAAATGTTGGTGCCACTTTTCAAAGAGCCATGTATGTGGCTTTTGCTGATTTTCTAGATCTATTTCTTGCTATTTATCAAGATGATCTTATTGCCCACAACAAGAAAGAGGAAGATCATTTCTCCCACCTTGAGAATATTTTTATCAAAGCTCCAAAATATGGTATCTCCTTGAACCCAAAGAAATGTGCTTTCGAGGTTAAAGAAGGTAAATTGTTGGGTCATATTGTTTTGAAGGATGGTATCAAAATTGATCCTAACAGAATAGAAGCCATTTATAAGATTACCCCACCAAGGAATGTCAAAGGGATTCAATCTTTCTTTGGGTTTTTTTTGAGAAGGTTTGTGACCAATTTTTCAAAGATAAGTAGGCCTATTTCAAAAATTCTCAAGAAAGGAGAAAAGGTAACATGGTCAGAAGAACCTCTTAAAGCTTTTCAAGCCATTAAAGATGCTATTAAAGCTGCACCTATATTGAAGACTCCAGATTATTCAAAACCATTCCAATTGTTCACATTTGCTTCCTTTCATAGTGTAGCAGGTGTATTGCTATAGAAGAATGATGAAGGTTTTAAACAACCCATTGCTTTTTTTACAAAATCCTTATAGGTAGTTGAACTCAAATATGACACTACTAAAAAGTAAGCTTATGCCTTAGTTAAGGCTATAAAAAAATTTATAACTTATTTGGCTAGTGCATCAGTAGTTGCTTATGTCCCAACTACAATGGTGAAGGACATTTTTACTCAACAAGAAACTACAAGTCGAAGGTGTAGATGGATTAATAGAATTCAAGAGTTCAACATAGATATCCAAATTACTAAATTGGTAGGGGGCCAAGGTTTGGCCAAGCTCATGGATGAAACCAATTTGGAGGCTAGCCAAATCAATGAGGTTGAATAAGAAAACATTGCTCCCATTTTTGATATGCAAACATGTGGTTGGTACCAAAGGATAGTTGAGTATTTGTTGACTGTGAAATGTCTTGATTGCATGCCAAACAATGAGAGGACTTTAAAACTACATGCAATTAAATATGTTATTATTGATGGTGAACTCTAGTGGAGAATCTGAGAGGGTGTGCTTCTCCGGTGTGTTGATGGTGACCAAGCAGAGGACTTGCAGATTGATATGCACAAGGGAGTGTGTGGAGGTCACTATATGGCTAAGACTACTGCAAACAAGATATTAAGGGTTGGTTTTTTGTGGCCCACAATGTTCAAAGATTCCCATAGATATGTAAAGTGTGATTCTTTTCAAAGATTTACTAGTAAGCTAAAGTTTTTAGGTAACTTACCCCTTAGACCAGTCTCAGCACCAACCCCCTTCCAACAATGGTGCATTGACTTTATTGGAGAAATGGTGGTGAAGTCTAGTGGAGGACATGCTTGGATTCTAGTGGAAAATGACTATTTCACAAAGTGGGTTGAGGCTATTCCTACTTGGAAGGAAACTAGCAAAGTTGTCACTGATTTCTTAATGAATAACATATTGAGTAGATTCGTTGTTCCTGAGAGAATTGTCTCTAATAATTCCATGTGCTTTAGATCTGAAGAATTTATAAATTTCTATGATCAGCACGACATAACTATGTCTTATTCAACCCCATATCATCCCTAGGGGAATGGATAGGCTGAGTCCAAAAATAAGAGCCTTATGAAAATCATCAAGCGAGTCCTTGAGAAAAATAAGAAAGCCTGGGATTTGAAATTGCAATTGGCATTATCGGAAGATAGGACCATAGTCAAGAAGGCTATTTGACACTATCCTTTTAACTTGGTATATGGGATAGAAGCTAGAATACCACATAATAATTTGATGAAAATGTATAAATTTGTTCAAGAGTATGATACTGACATCTGTGATGAGATGCATAATAGGATGGATGAGTTCGCTGAGCTCGATGAGAAGAGGGGAGAAGCTCACAAGAAGAATGAGAAAATGTAGCTCCAAGTCAAATATTTACATGATAAAAGGGTCATCCAAAGGAATTTTGAGGTAGGATGTATGGTTTTGATGTGGAACGCTAGATTAGAAGATAAAGGAAAGCATGGGAAGTTTGACCCCTTATGGCTTGGACCTTATTTAATCATAGACACCGATGGGGAAGATTCTTATCTCCTACAATCATTATCAAGTGAATTTCTGGAATCGCTAGTACATGGATAGTTCTTGAAACCCTATTTCTCTTGAAATAGGTTATAATTCCATGTACAGTGTAAATTTGTGTAAATTTTGTATATAAGGTGTGGTATGTTTTTTTTATGCTTTGTCTACTTGCCTTGTCTAGGCAAGCTCCTAGTTTTTTTGAGTTCCTTTGTATTTGGTCTACTTCACCTAGAGATTTGTTTCTCACCATAACCACCAAGGGTATGTGTCCCCAAGCATGAGACACTGATAAAGCCCTCAAAATTCTTGAAATTTTGAGACTTTTGTGCTTGTTATTAACATGTCACATGTTCCCCATTGGTAGGGTTCAAATTTTTACTTAGCTAAATCTTGTCTTCAATTGACCCATGTTTGATCCTTGAATGTTCTAATTTTATGTTGACTTGTTTTCCTAGTTTCTAGTCATGTAAGTTGTCTTTTGAGCCATGGCTATACGTTCCTTACCAACCCCTCTAATATGGTCATTTGGTCATTTCAAGGTTGCAAGCCATTGTAATTTCCCCAAAATTTGGTTTCAATATTTTATCATTGTGACTTATGTTTAAGTCATCGGTTCCTAAGGGTAAATTATCATTGGCCTAGTCAAGGCCCTCTTTTATGAATAACGTTGTTGCATGTGTAGGTTGAGACACTGCCAGATCATGGGATTTAATTTCTACCATTCCCTGTAGGCTCACCCATCTTAAGTGATGGTGGTTTAATGGCTGCGAGGTCAGCGAAATGTTGCCACATGTATGTGGGCCCAACCACTATGTCCCATCTCGATGCTTGAATTTTGAAGATTTATGGTGCTAATTGAATGAGGAAATATGATCACCACTATTCCCCACCAGCTCGTGGAGGTAAGATGTAGACTCTTTAAGAGCTGCGAGACCCGCGAGAGGTTGCCATGTGCAGCCTATGACTATTGGCAGGTGGAACCCTCAGGTACACGAGGAAAATCTAGTCGACACGTTCCTATTGGTCATTTGTTTGAGCTGGAGCAATAGTATAAATTCAAATGTTATTTGACTAAATCTGAGTCGTTCAAAATGTCCAACTCAAGCATTGATCAATGACACACATTCAAAGTTGCAAAGTATGCCCATTGCAATTGTTTTTCTTCATACGAGTGAGTAGTAATGGCAGAGGTGACCTATAAATTTATTCAATTCCTTTCAAAAAAATTGTATATGGCCAATTCTTGCTTATTTAGGATTTGAGGATGTGTCCAAAGCAATGTGAAAAATTGAGAGAAGTGATTCACAGGAGTCATCCTGACTGGAATTAGGGTTTATTGTAGCTAAAAGTAGTAAGTACAACAATTTTATGTCTTTTTAGTTTTTTGAATTAGGGCTTCCTTTCAATCTATTTTTAGACAAGTGCATTTTATCGCTTTGCTTCCATTTTTTTGAGTTAGGGTTATTTATATCTTTTAAAAGTTATGGTTTGGTAAATTGTCTTGAATTAGCACTCGCCTTAGGTCATAGGCTACAATTCAGAGGTTAAATAGTTGAAAATTATCTATTAGAACCCTAGTATATATAAACCCATGGCTCCCAAAGTTCAAGGTGCCTACTCTTCAACCCATTCCAGAACCCTATCTTAGGATGTAGTTGACTTACTACCCCTGTCTATTAATAATAAACTAGAGGGAAAGGTATTATTTTAGGGCCCTACTATGAATGAAGGAGTGATGGATAAAGCATGCTTCATAAAGGATTTCAAGGTACCTTACACCGGGTGGCAGTTGTTTCAACACTAGTTTGGGAATAGGAACCTCAGAGCTCCTCTCAGTAATCCTTGGAGGTTAGATATGGGGAAGTTGATTTTTCCCAATGTGTACATGGATATAGATCTCTTAAAGGATATCACCTCAAAGTATGAACCGATTGCTAAGGTGGTCAGAAAATTTGATGGGGTGGTTACGGTAAGAATAACCAGAGAGGAAATTGAAGAAGTCTCTGACTTGCACAAATGGAGTCAAGATAATGTCCCTTTAGACTTGGATAATATTAGAAATGAGTACAACAATACTAAGGTGTTCATCAAAATAAGGATGTTGCCTCTGCACGCTGCAGTAATCAGTACTGGGAAGCACAAAAGGAAGATTAAGATTGATGACAAGGAGCTTGAACCTATTCCAATGAGTTAATTTCCTAGCTATTTTAGAAAGTCTATGTACTCTCTATACCAAATCATTGGCGCCAATCCACCTAACACATTGTAGAAGGAGTATAGTTATTTGGCCACACATTTGCAACACCCACCATATAGCATTGTCTATGACTATGGTACTTATCTGGGAGAACACATCCATAAGGGATTAGTTGAGGTTAAAGAGGGAAAACAATGGGAAACTTCTGTTGGTAGTCATTGTTAATGCACATGTATTTGTATAAAGGACAAAGGGTTTGTTAGAATGATATCACTTTGGAAAGGAAAAGGGAAGGTGTTGACTTGCCTATCCAATGTTGGACCCGAATTCTAGATTGAGATGATAAGAAGTATAATTTTGTAATGTTTCAAAATTATTTTGAATCTAGAATAAGGTCTCTAATATATGAACCACCTAGAATTCCCAAAGAAATTCATGAGTTCTTGAGACCTAAGGAGATGAGGCCAAACTTGAATTTGAGTCATAACTAGGGAGATCTAAACTTATATCCTAACAAGAATATTTTCAGAGTGCATGGTAATGGTTTAGACCCATATGTCTTTCCAAGAGATGTGCCTCAGAGAATAGGATTCCTAGAAATCATGGGGCAGTTAGGAGCTTCACAGACAACACATTTACCTGAATCAACAAGGAAGGGTTCATTCTTTCTAGAATGGACAATGTTTGCAGATTACATTTTAACAAAAGGGGCATGGAATCAAATAGTACATCTATTGACTCCTTACAAATTGATGACTCTGGGCTTAGGGAATCATGATCTTGAAGGCTTCATTAGTAAACTCAAAGCAGATAAGAAAATGTGTAATTTTTTGCATGTTTTTTATTACCATGAGGATGTTATTAGGAATGTTTTTAGCTTTGAGGAACAAGATGAAAGGAAAGATAAATACCTTTCTTAAAGGAAGATGGTAGAAGAAAAATGGAAAATAAATCCTCAATATGATCCTCTACCAAATATACCTGGTGAATTTAACAAAGTTGTGCATATTATGGACAATTTTGAGAATGTTGTTGGTATGTTGAAGGAACAGTAGGAAGTCATAGATAAAGGAAAAGAAATGGTGGTTGAAGAAGATGCTAAACTGACATTGGAAGAAAGAACCACATATCAACCACCCAAGCAATTAAGAATTTACTCTAGGAGAAGGAAAGCAATAGAGGAGGAAAAAATCTTGACAACCCTTATCACTTCTAAAGGGAAAAAAATAGATCCTCTTGAGAGTGCAGTGCCACCCCCTCATACACAAGATCCTTTTCCTATAATTGATCTTAACTCACCCCCTAGAAGCCTTGCTCCTCCTGAGTAGCCACCTCTTAAAAATAAAAAAACTGAGACAAGAGGAGTGGTTGAATACTCTGACATAGATGAAGATGACATCTATATCACTCCTAAGGAAATGTAGATAGGAATGCCTCCTCATGAAGGGGAAATTACCTCAAATTTGAGACAATGTAGTCTCAGATTGGGAAAGCTTGACATCTGTGGGCTAAAAACTCTAGATGATTTGAGAGTAAAAGCTTGGAAGAAGTTTATGGATGATGAATCCTTCATTGAAACCTCTGCATTCCAAGATTTCAAGTGGATATCCAAAGCTAAAGAATATGCAGAAAAGGTGGCTATTGAAAGGAGATTACACCCTAAATTGCTTGAAAATATCATCTAGGCAAATGTAAGAAGCATTATGAAGAATGAGTTCCAAAAGATTAATGCCCATGAGGGTAGAGGGCTTCTTAAAAAGCGTGGTGTACTGTTGCTACCAGAATGGAGTATTTCTGATGCTATTGTCTTAGATGCTATAAGAAGGGCTAAAAGGCCTCTGGTGCAAATAGAAGAAGAGCTAGAAATGGAACTTCGAGGTTCAGCATGTAGTAAGGATTGGGATGCATTGGCAATATGGTAGCTATCTATAAGATCTAGGAAACCAAAATGGTAGAGCCATCAGATTTTAGTGGAAAATTTCTTATGAAGAGAGTTGCTGATACCCCAGCTTTGGAGGTAGAAAATATGGTTTTCAATGTTGCTACATTTACTTGAACAACTATGGAAGGTCTCACCCTAGAGAGAGATAGCCTCATAACTAAATATAGAGAACTCCTCAATGATTATGATGATAACCAACAGATGGTGGATGTATTAGAAATTGAATTGGAAATTTATAAATAAAGAGGAGAAGTGCAAGGAGAATGGGGTCACCCCAACTCAAGCCACCCAGTTCCAACATCTCCAATTGTATCCTCCCAACATTCACCTCTTGATCAAGTCTTAGCAATAGTACCATACAATCTGGGACAAGGATCATTTTCATTAGAAGAATTGAGTATACCGGGCTCTAGCTCATTTGATAGTGATCAACTACTTCTGCAAGTTGAAACATATAAGAAGTTGCTGGAAAAAGCTTAGGACACAATGTATGAAAATGTATCAAAAAAATTTTGTGTTGTCTTGAAGAATCTAAATGATAAGATTCAGGCTAGACTTAATAGTGTGCATGACAATTATGCCTTGATGGTATGAGCAATGAGATTATCCTAGAGAAATAAAGAGTGGGTCATACCAATCTTGAATAAGTGGGTCCCAAGATCTGAGAGATTAAAGTTAATATTAGTGGGAGTTGGACAGCATGAAGATAAGTACCCTCAGGTGCTTCCAATTTATGAGTTTGTATATGAGTTAAGTGAGAAAAAGTTTCAAGGATACATAGCCCCATTAGAGTAGAAGATAAGAGAATTGATAGCTCAATATGATCTGACTGACTTGTCACCACTACTAGAAATTGAAGTTGCTAATTATGAATTGAAAACATTGCAAGTGTGGAAAAAGGAATTGAATGAGGTTATTGATTCCTAGGTGAATGAAATTTGCAAAGAAGTTGGCATTGATGTTTTTAATGACACTTTGGGGAGGTTAACATTTCTTATTAGAAAAAGGAACTGAATGAGGTTACCAATTCCTAGGTGAATGAAATTTGCAAAGAAGTTGACATTGATGTCTTTAATGACACTTTGGGGAGGTTAACATTTCTTAATAGTTTTCTAGAGGATTTTGACAGAGAATTCAATGCAGTAGTAACCAAGTACTCCCCATACAGGAAGACCCTAGATAAAATTATTGACTTCAATTGGCCATCTAAGGAGGAATATGAAGAATGGGGAAGGGTGTATGTTGGTAATTTTGGTTTGTGAATAAGGATGTGAAACATATTCTGGGTCAAGTATTGTACAGGTCTGGCCTTAGAAGCTACAGTGTATAAAACATATGTTTCACAGGAAATTATCAATTGTTGGTGATGTGGAATGTTGACTGAGATGCTAGCTCATCTTTTGATCCACATCATTTTGTCATCTTGTTCAATGATATCAATGTGCTTCTATGAAAAAGTTTATCTTTTTTGACATGTGATTTTTGGGAGGGAAAGTTGTTCTTAATAATGAATGTAAATGATCTTTGTCTCTTATGAATTCCCTCCATTTTGATGAATGTAAATATAACTGAATTAGGGAATATTCCTTCTAGCGGTCCAATTAGAATGTGACATGTGTACACTTGGCATGAAGCTTGTTTTGCTCCCTTATTCTATAAAAGGGAATTCAGGGGCATTTGTACGACATATTTTTTTGAATTCTAGAGCTGAAGTGTGAAAATTGAAAATACAGAGTGAGCATGTTGAGTTCTTATCTAATGCTTTAAGTCTATGTAGAAAGTTTTGTCAAATGTATGGTTTTTGAATAGTTCTGAAAGATAATGGAGATTTTTTAGTCTATAGTCTCTCCATTTTTGTTTTGTACTTGAATTATTAAAGAAAATCCTGGTCATAGATCATTTCATTAATTTTCATCATTATGCATTGATGTGTGCTTTGGTTTTATCTCCCATTCATGGAGTGAGTTAAAATTCCTTAATCAACTCATGAATTCATGTGCAGGGCCATTGGATCTAATAATTAGTATGTAAATTTTCATTATAGATTTGTGAATTGCAAAGTAATATCGCTTAGATCATGAGTATTCAAAATTAGATAAACCTTATATTTCAATTTTCTTGGACTCCTATCCCATAGATAATGGCATTGATCTTGACTCATTTAAATATTTCTCATGGCTCTAGTAACCTGACTTGAGAACAATCTCTTAAATAATCATTGATCTATCTTGAATTTGTTGTGTTTTGTGTTGTTTTATAGTCTTGGCTTAAGTTACAAGATTCATTCAAGGAAGTGCTAACTTCTTGGATAATTTTAGCTTATTAGCCATGAATGAGAATATATCTTCTTAAACATATAGTGTGCATAGGAACTGTCTAAAATAATAACATAATACAATTGTGGGATCACCCTCTTGGGTTTTGCAAAGCCCAAAGTGTAGGAGATAAAGCCATTAGTGTTATATCTCATTAGTTGGTCACTTGTCTAGCAGATATTTAAGAATTGAGCCTAGAAAACTCATAGGTATTCGTTGAGACCTGATTGGTTTGTTGTAAAAAACAACCAACATACCCTAGGAGGCTCCTAATCAGATTATGCTATAACCTAAGAGAGATATTTAAGTCACCTTAGTAAAATAGAGGCTGCCTCATAGTAGATGCTTTACTAATAGCATAGATGAAACAGAAAAAGATAAAAAAAGATTAGGGCATCTTTTGTTGTCACTTGATAGAAAATCCAACATGAACTGAATTCACTTTGGGCTATTATAATGGGTACCTTTCTTCATATTTGGGAAAGAAGTTGATAGGCCTATCTCATCCCTCTAGATAGCTCCACAATTAGATCCTTTCCTCCCCGCTTCTTAGCATCTTCCTTAGTAGGATTTAAAATTTGAAATACATCCACTATTCTATTTATTGTGGTCTCAAACATAAGGTAATTCTTCCCCAATTCTCTAAACATGTAGTCCCTTTGTAAATGGAAGATAGTTCCCTATCTCTATTTAGGTCTATTAATTTTGCAAATTTAGCCTTAAAATATCTCTTTGTATTCTCCAACTCTTCCTCTTCTATATCCTCATCCTAGCTACCCACGCTCTTGATCTTTTTAATCTTATGTATGCTCTGGAGCTTGTTTCAAAACTAGAATGGCATGGGGGCTCGAAAGAGTGCAAACCCAATCATTTATCATAGCTCATTGATCATTACCAAAAATGGAAAATAGAATGTTTCTTGTATAGAAAATTACCACCTATAGAAGATGGCAAGATGAATTTAGAACATCAAGAGAAAAACTAAGACTTATGTTTCCTTTGTATTTCTTTTTAAGGCCAAAGATGTCTCAACTTGCTTTCCCCTTAATAGGGCTATGTTCTGCCCTATGCAACACTACATAATACTTTTTCTTTTCCATTGCACTTTGGATTCCACAAACATAGAATATTGATAAAGGGAAGCTTTTTCTATAAGTAGGAATCATTATTCATTCCTTAAATGATAATAGATCATGGAAATTATTCCTCATGGATAGGCCCATTACAAGAGATATTGTCTTTTAAATGCTCAGCCAATAAATTGACCTAAACTATAGTTTATCACCTTTGTACACTATCTAGCAGGGAACTTGTAACTACAACATATGAAAAAAAATCCCTATTGTTATGCTTTGATGGATGTCCCTTCATTATTACTAGATATCTGATGTAGTGCACATTATTATAGTGCAAGCCTATTTTTCAGATTGTTTCATTTAGCATTGTTGATATTCTCCACAAGAACATTGTCCCTAATTAAAATGATGGAAATGGTTCACATCTCTAGAAACAATTTCTCTTACAACAATCTTGGAGATGAATTTAGATGCAGTGTGAAAATCATAACATACTCGAAGGTTCTTAACAACTCTAATAGTTGTACTAGGGGACATGCTTAACAAACTAAATGTAATTGCTAGATAAATGATTGTTTTTCTTCTATTCCACAACATTAAGTAAAAGTCTTAAATCTAGAAATACCTTGTTGCCTTCATTTCCCAAGCCAATTTATCCAATTTTGCATAGCTCTCCCATGTTATGAATAGTTTATCCTGATTTGGTGAAATTTATTGAGAATTTGTTCCATATAGATTATATGTTACATCCACTAGCCCCTTCACAAATCCCAAAAAGGTCAATTTGATTAGAAAGATAGGCCAACGTAATCCACTACTTTTCACTTTCTACATATTTCAATACTCACTAAATATCATATTAGACATCTAACTGAATATAATCTTTTTGAAATCTTTGGAAAGGAATTAGATTAAGAGACTAGTGCATGTAATAGTGGTAATTAACATTGCTCATCTCACACAACTATAATTTCACCTAGCTTTTATACATACATTAATAATTCCAAGGCTAGAAAATCTTTCCTAGTAGAATTTTTATTCCTTTCCCATTTAATGTGACTAGACATTGTGAACATGTATTATTTTTACTAACATCCTCTATTGGGAACATCAAGGAATATCTTCAAAACTAAAGTGCAAAGAATATGATGGGTTCTACAATGACCTAAATATTGTACATATTTGTGAAATTCCATAAATTTATAACACAATAAATTCATCACAAGAACATGAAAAGGGGATGTATATCTAGATTCTAGACAGAAAATCAACATAACTAATTTATAAACTATCAACATAAATGGCTTCTATGGTCATTTAAATCAAAGGTAAAGTTATGAGTTCCTAAGCAAGTTTTCTAGTACTCTATGCATTGGAATGTTCTGGGAATGGGTTCAGAGATTAGGTTAGTTTCCATGAACAACAATGGATTTAAGTTTTAACTTCGAGTCAAACTCATTGACCCATGTTTCATGAGTAGTGGTTCAACAAGAACCCATCTCTCATGATATTGAATGGATAGCACTCATTGAGTGCTAAGTGGACCATTCAATATCATGAGAGATGGGTTCTTGTTGAACCACTACTCATGAAACATGGGTCAATGAGTTTGACTCGAAACTACACAGTTGAATCCTAATAGCAATATCATAATTTGACTCGCTGTGGAAAAATACCTCCTACTTATCAGATGAAATTATGTTTTAACCAGTCTGTCTAGCTCCACAAACCCATGTCTAAGGGTCATTGAGGGATGATTTTGTAACATTAGGTGTCTCTTTATGTGTCCATGGAAAACCATTTAAGACACTATCAAACAACTTTACAATTCATGATCAACATAACACAAATAGTCTTTACTTATATGATATATCAGGTTCAAGGTTTTAATATAGGTATTCCACTTACAACAAGCTTGACAATAATTTATAATTATCCATAGGCTCTAATAAAATTGCAAAGAAGAGCATGCTTTGATGGATGTCCCTAATTTATAACACCTACAAGAATTCATTTGGTCTCTACCTCATAAGAGTCTCAATCACATAAAAGAGTCCATGTTGTCATACTTTGATGGATGTCCATTCATTATTACTGTATATCTAATGTAGTGCACATTATTATAGTGCAACTCTATTTTTTAGAATGTTTCATTTAGCACCACCAATATTCTCCACTAGAACATCAAGCCTATTTAAAATGGTGGAAATGGTTCACATTTCTTAAAATAATTTCTTTTGCATTTGTTTTCATTTACTTAATTATCTTAGATTTCTATAAAAGAGATTGTTTCATAATTGTTATGACTCTCATGGATTTCTTTTTACAAGCCTAACACCTTTTCCCCATCATGAAAATATTGTCCTATATTCATGGGAATGTTTTCCAATGATTACTAACTCGTGCTCTTATTTCAATTCAATTTCTTCCCAACCTTGCAAATCATAGACTAATAAATGGTAAGCCTTCAAATGATGGAACAAAAAACTACAAGAGATAGAGCAAGCATACAACATTAAAATTGTGACTTGCAGTAATAAAAGAAAAGAAGCAGTAGGTAGTTTGATATACAATAAAAAAATGGCATTTTATGAGGCTACCTTAAGGAGGAAAATTAAAAATTAAATAAAATCATGCTTCAAATTCAATTTAAATGTTCAGTTGTATAGTAGATGTCATCCTACTTTGTTTAAGAACTCTTACTGAATTCCCAAAAATAGGAGTTCCTAAATGACGCAAATAGATATTATAAATAGAAAACCAACAACAATATTTTTATATAAAAACAACAAGAGCTGATTCGTAGGCCCTATGAAAATATCTAACTTTTTGGGCTCCCCTTTGATACTTTTTCTGCATACTTACAAATTACATCTCCATGATTAATATTGACTAGAAGGATTGAAAGGAAACATGTTATTCTTTTCCATTTATTGGGCAATAAAGAGTTTATAGTGACTGAAAGAATCAAATGTAGCTCTTTATCTAGATGATTTATTTTCATTCGATTATTAATATATATAGATATAAACCATGATGACTTAAATCAAAACTGGAATAAATCTCATGAAATCTACAAGAAGAGATCAGTGATTAGATGAATCATGGAAATGAAAACAACTCCATAAGCCACAAAAAAAAAATATATGCAAGGAAAATGAGAATACAAACCTTCAAAGGAGTTGTCATGGATAAAGAATCATCCTCCCTTAGATCTCTTATGAGAATTCCTAAAATCTCTTTAGTTATCCACAATATCCACATGCTATGAGCTTTGATACAAAGATTGTGCATAGTTCTTCTTAGTTTATTCAATTTGGTGCTATTATTTTTATCCTGTGATTCAGGCTTCAAACTGACCCCTCTCATTAGTATTTGTCTTCCAGAACTTTCTAGAAGAGGGTAATCAAAATCACTACTGGAATATATGAAAGTCAAAGATCCTTTCCCTAAAACTAACGCTTTGTTCTTGACAAACCAAAGCTGAGACAAGCCAAGAACTAGTGGAAGGGAACTTGAATGAAAACTGAGAGCAACTAAAATCCTTCCTAAGAAAAGTTCCCTTTCCACTATAAATGTTTCTTCTAGTGTCTCCTTGTTCATTTTTTCTCACATCTCCTCATTTTTCATTTTGTGATAGAGAGCTTATGAAAGATGTGCAATATTTTCTTCAATATCAACAATCAATGTTGAGATAAAATGGAAGCATTGCTCTTGAAAATAAGGTGCTAAATCATTTATCCTTGAAGGAGATTTATGTGAATGAAGAAAAATTAGGAGGTCTTCTAGAATATTCTTGGACCCCTCATCTATGTTATATTTTATTTGACTAACCTCAGTTCCAAAATAACCGTTAAGGCGACTAAACCAGTCTTCATCATTTTTCATCATAAATCTAAAAATCAACCCAAGTAAATTGACGCTTTTTAGGTCCCCTCTCTTGACAAGCCAACCCTCACTAGTAGTGAATTTGTGCAAATGGGTTTCAACATCTTTGTATCTTTCTAGAGATGTAACTATGGCTTCAAGGAATTTACCAACCTTCACTCTCTCATGTAGATCTACAAATCCATCAGCTATTATTTGTTTCATCCTACTAACAAACAAGCTTTCAAAAAGTTCATCCCATAGACTATTTGAGTGATTCAAAACAATCTCAAGCACACATTTCCATGGAAACTCAACATTTGAACCAAAAACAATTTTTGTCCACTAAAAGCTCCCTTCAAATGAATCCAAATTGTCTAATGTTTCTTTAATCAATGTCTCATTTTCTACAAGTTCATTTCCACTTTTCACAAGATCAAGCAAATACTTTCCCCCAAGCCTATCTATAGAGATAATATCATCTGAACATGTCTTAAGCCACGTTAATTAAGACTCTGATATAAATTCGCTCAACAAAATCATCATGGTAGCTTGTAGCTTCTCTCTATGAGATTTCCAAAACTACACCTCATTTTCTAGGTTTGGAATCCCACCAAGCAACTATGATCTATGTGGCACTGCCAATACAATCTTATAAAAAGGAGGCAAATATTTTAGAACCTCCAAGAAGAGTTCCCCGGCCTGACATAGTAGTACCTTTATGACTTTTACCATATTATAGAAAATGGAATTGACTTCGCCCACCTTATTGGTCTATCCATGAAGCTATGAGGGGAGTTCCCTTGATGTAGTAATGTTAGGGAAATAGTGTTAATTATAATTCTACTCAATTCTTTAATTATAATATATCGCATTACCTTCTTAATGGAAATAATTTGATTTGATCTTGTTTGTTTCATGATTGGATAATGGTCGGGCCATAATCTTGGTAGACTAGCATGGTGGTTTCAATATCCATATATTGATCTGCCAAAAAGGTCTCAATTGTTAGCATGGGAATCTCCAACATGGAGCCTTTTTCAAAGGGATGATGAGGTATATGATCCTTATTGGGATAGAGGTGCAACAAGTTTGTGTTAGGGTCCTTGTTTGGCAATGGACATTGTGGCTACTTAGCACAATCTAGTTTATTGTAGCATATTAGTAGATTGAGCTACAAATCTCCTCAACCATCTATTAAAGGTGTCAATATTGAGAGGAGAAATTTGTGGCCATTGATGGAAAGTGGGAGGCTAGGTGCATATGATATGTCAACATGGCATGAACTAGTGGATTTCAACGATGTTTTCACTTTGGTGAATAAAACCACTCAACACTTTAGCCATCCACCAATCAACCATAATCACTAATCTTTGGGGCAAGTTGATTTTCACTTTCAATGTTGATTGATGTTTAAGTAAAGCCTATAGATATTAAGTAGTTTTATCAAATAGTTTTGGTGAAACCATGTGGTGTGATCTATTGAACTTTGGTGGATGTAGGTACTTTGATAAATCATACCATTAAACAATTTAGTATTCTAATGATTTGATGATGTTGTTGATCTTCAAGGTGAATCAAAGGGCATATAGTCAAGTGCAAAAACATAAGTTTATGTGACATGACTTGATTGGATTTTGAAGTCAAATATATTCAAGTAATTTGGGCTGAAGAGAAGATCTCCCTTGACCATTAATATTGACGTAAAATTGATATAGACCATTAATTGAGTGGGGTTAGAGTGCATTATAAGGGATGATCAATTAGATTTTGTAGAAGCATGTGGCATCATCTGGTAAATTTTGGTAGATTGGTCCACCTTCCACTTTGGTAGTTTAGCTATCCATTGATATCATTGATCATAAAAGCCAAAGCATCTCAATTATTAATCTTGTATTGTGTTTAGGAAATTAAGGTGGTGGATCCAAGTAATGAATAGGAAATATTTGAAGGACACTTGGAATAGTAAGATTAACTCTTATTGATCAAGGATTTTTCTTGTAAGGGTATAGTTTTATAGTAATGAATGTAGTTTTTCCATGTGGAGCCTAGTGATAAGTGATCGTAGGTTAATTTCTCTACTCAATGATGTTCTTAGCAAGTTAGTGTACTGAAGGAGACATGTGGATCATAGCCTTTTGGCTACATGTCACAGTGATTTTAATTGTCATATATTGGTAGATTAAGGGACTACACATCTTGGGTATCCATTGATCTATTGAAGCCATAGACCTTGATGGAAAAAATTCCTTAGTTGTTGATTTGAATGGGTATTTAGTAGTAAACTGATAGATATATTCTTTATGTTTTTTTGATCACTTGAAGCCATTTCATCTAAGGGATACATGTGGGCCATTGATCAAGAATGCATTTAATATTGGTTATCCCATAAGTCAAATTCTTGATATTCAAATGAAAGTAGCAAAGTATAGGGTTTGTTGATTCAACCACAGGATTAATGAAGAGGATGTTGAATTCATGCAACTTGAAATAAGGCTTGGATTTGAAATTGGATCAATTTACATATCATGATATAATATCAGTTGAAATTGGATGGATTTTAAGTCATATCAATAGATTTAAATGCAAGTTTAAGAGAGGCATAAAGCAAGTGAGAAATTACAATGGAAGATTTGATATGTTTTGGCTAAAGTATTAATTGTTGAGTTGATAAAAAACTCTCTGGTGATAGCTAGGGATGTTGTGATGACATAATGAGTAGTTTTAGAGGCAGACAATAATTTGGATGCCAAGTTGCTGCTTGGGAAGATGGTAGCTAAGAGTTTATTTTTTCCCATAGTGTTCATGGTGTAGACATCGAAAATATACCGATTTGACATCGTGCACCTAATCCCGACTTACTAACACCATTTCTTCCTGAATCATTCCTTGGTCTAACCATTTAATCAAATTCCCTTATCTGATTAAATTCATCAATATTCATCTCTTAATTAAATAAATCATTTTATCTAATCAAGTCAATCTCCTGTTAATTAAATCAATTTATCTGATCTAATTATCCCTATTTAATTAAATAATCAATTTATTTGATTAAATCCCTAAAGTTTGTCCATTAAATTAAATAAATTAAAACCTTATTTGATTTAATCTAACACCATCCCCTTTAATTAAATAAATCAAAATCTTTATTTAATTAGCCTCTTACCATATTCCTCTCTTATCTGATTTAAATAAATCCATAAATCTAAGTCAAATAAGTCAAATCATCTAATCTCCTGTTAAATAATTAAACCCTTGATTAATTTAACCTCATCTCATGTCACATCCTCTAGATAATGCAAGTTGCACATGAAAAGAGATTTAATTCATTTATTAAATCCCTATTTTCCTCACAAGGCATCTTTTTGGAATATTCTCTCATTTTGAATTTAAAATTTCCAAGTCAACATGTACATCCAACAAGGCATTTAAAACCTCTTACATGTCCTTTCCCTTGAGCCAAGTGGCATTTATTGCATTTTCCATTCCCTCTTACATGTCATTTCAACAAATTTGAATTTCAAATATTGGCATTTATCGGCACAAACCCCAAATCTTGCACAACCATCATCCATTCATAGCTTGACAAGTGGCACCATATCATTGGATGAATGTTAGTCCCACATTGGTCAAATTTGGGCATTCATCCATCTTGAAATCCTATAAATGAAGAGATCCTCTCCTCATTTCATCATCCACAATCCAAGCAAAGTTACCATGCTAAAATACTTAGCCATTTCCATTCATCCATCTCGAGTTCTTAGCTAGGTTATTGCAGATTTTGTTTGGAGCTCTCACCATTTCATCAAAAGTGGATCATCAATCTCTTCAACATTCGAATCTTGCATCTTAGGGATTGGGAAAGGGCCAAATTTCCACATCAAATTGGCACCAATTCCCCCATGGGATTGAGAGTTTGCATATCTAATTAGGGTTTTATCTTGTTTTTATCATTTGCATTGTGTTCTTCAATATTTTCATTCCTAGTTTGATTTGTAAATGGATTTCATTGGGAATCATTCTTTTAGCTTGTAATTCCTTGTCTAACTCATTTATTCATTTTGTTTTATAGGTACTAGGAAAAGGGTTCGCACATTTGGCACTAGAATGAGGGCTAGACATCAAAATTTCTAACATTTTCTCAAAAAAATTGTGCTTTTCTGCACACACAGGAAATTCCAACGCGAGCTCGCCAACGTCGCTATTTTCGCACTGCGGTCTCATCAACATCATTGTTTCAGCACCACGGGCTCGTCAACATCACTGTTTTAGTGCTATTGGGCTCATCCTGCCAAAATTCAAATTCTAAACTGGGCCGCTGGACTCGCCGATCTGCACCAGTTTTCAAAAAATTTAAAACTCTAACACTTTCAAGAACTGTGACGCTAGGTGAAAAGAGTGACACAATCATGCTCTCTGTCCTGACACAGAGTGCCACTGACTGGTAAGTGGCGTTGTAAGAGCACCGCTGGAAGAAAAAAAATAGTGACGCCTTCACGAGTTGCGATGCTAGAAAATAGAAAAAGGGAGAATTTAGTTTTTTTTAGCATGTGCTTTTGGTTCATGATTTATTTATCTACTATTTTTTGGTTTTTTAACCTCTGTGTTTTTCCAGAATCTGATTATTTTCTACTTTGTAGGTTGGAAGCCAAAAGCAAAGGAAGGAGAAGCATGGAGATGATATTTTGTCTAATCAAAGTGTTTTTTAACACTTAAGTGTTTGTTTAACACTTCTTTAAGTAATTTGTCATATTTTTCTTTCTTTAGAACACTAGCTTTCATTTGGGTTTAAAAAGGGGTTCTTTTTGTTTATTTCTTGCAAAAGGATTAAAAAGAACCTTAAGATCAACAACTTACTATATTTCATTTATGGATTAAACAATTGAACAAATTTCTTTTCACTTGTGATTTGGTGCTTTAAAATGAACTCACATATTGCTTTGAGGATCTAAAAAGAACAAGTGTATTTGTGTTTTTCGTGAGGGCTTACTTAGACTAAAGCCATTGGAAAAGGACGTATGCCCTTCTCTCGCACTTTATAGCGATCTTGAGAATCAAAAGGTATTTTCCATGACTTTGGGTTGAGATAAAGCAATCACCTCCACACTTTGATTTGGGCTTAAAATTGAACAAACTCTTGTGTGAGTGTGAGTGGGGACTTTGTTGCATACATTCTCTTTCCTTGTTGCCAACAAGGATTGATCGAGTTATGAATATTGTTCTTCATTCACTTTTGTTTATCCTAGAGGGCCTGCCTTGGGGAAAAAGTAATCACCTAGGCGACTCAACCGATAACACTCTAAAGCCAAGAACCAGGGATAAATGTGAATTGGAAGAAATGCAATATCCATGTTGACTCGACAAGATGGATCCAAGGGGAGTCCTTCTTGTGCTAGTATTGGGTCCAGCGGAAAGTCCTAGCTGGACTTGTCCAAGTGGGAATCCAACAAAAAATGTCTTATCCATAGGAATTACATTCCGAAAAAATCTTAACATTAATCCTTTTATTTGTATGTTATTGTGGGCATTTGCTCCTTAAGTAAACAATAGGAAAACCCCTTGCCTTAAGTTCTTTAAATTTCCACATAACATATCTTGTGGGATTTGTGGAAATTAAGACATTGGAAATCTTAGTTTGAAACTTTAATCAAAGAGAGTGTTTTTGGTAAAATAAAGACATTAAGCAAAGCTAAGAAAAATGAACTTTCATGTGTGTTGAATACTTTACAATCCCAAAGCACAAGTCATTGTTGGAAAAATCTGAAAATGCATGTTCAAATGAAATCATTTCTTGATTACAAAGGTCTTTAGGAAGCATTTGCATGCTCTTCAATACCTAGATCTAGGCAAACAAAGTGTAATTTTAGGTTCATCTTAGGATCAAAACATTACCAAAATATTTCATCCATACATCAAAACAGAATCCATCTCATTATCACCTTTTGGAAAATCTTGAAATACTTGAAATAAACCTTGATACTAGGCTTTATGGAAAAATCCAAACCATCATCAAAATAATTGAGACAAAATCCTTGAGAACATTATCAAAAACACCTTTGGCTAGGTATGTGTAAATGCATCCTTTTGCATATGCTTAGTCAAAGTTATCAAAATCATCTTGTCTAGCTTAGTGTATGTAGATGAATCCTTCTCCATATGCTTAGTGAAAGAATCATCTTGTTTGAGTAGGTGTGGGTAGATGCATCCTTCTCCGCACACATACTCAAATTATCATCCTTTGGAAAAAGCTATCCCTTAGATCATCATCCAACATTTTAGGATCCTTTTGTTCAAAAATCCAAATCCAAATCAAAAGAAAAATCAAAAGTCAAGGACAAAAATCTCAAAATCTCAAAATCTCAAAATCCAAAATCAAAATCCAAAGTCCTAAAAAGCCTAGTGTCTCATTCAAGATTGATCAAAAGTCAAAAGCATCCATATCATCCATCCCTAACATCATCATCATATCATCACCTTTGATCCTCAAAAGCATCCTAAAAACTTTCACTTTGGGACATAAAATAGAGATCAATCCAAAGAATCAAGAGATTTCATCTCCCATATTCTTGATCCTTGTTTTATGGTCCAAACAAGATCTCAATACAAGAAGAGTATGGAAGCCAACAAAGAAACACCCACTTCAAGTGACCTTAGCCAAACCAATGCAGAAATGAATCCAACAGAATCGAGCAACCCATTGACCCTCTCATCATAACAACATCCCCAAGAAGAAAATCAAGGAGAGGACCTCACTTTCAGAATGTCTCATGAGGAAATGGTAGAAATGCTCCAAAATCTAGACAACCATAGAATCATCAACATTATGATGAGACTTAACCCCTCATTGTACATGCTTGAACTAGCAAAACAAGGGGCCAAGTTGCCGTCGAATTTTTATGTAAGTACTATCGTGGACACATCATTTCCCCCAATCTCATCCACCATCCCCATCTCATCTACACCTCCATCCCAAAACATCACACAAAACATTCCACAAATCACAACATCATTTGCTCCAACCCATCCCAATGTCAACAAGGGAAATGCATTTCTCAATGCTCTTCAATCACATCCCCTTGTTAATAATCAAAGTTTGGACGCAAACACCACATTGGAAAAAAATATACCCGAAAAACCATTACACAAGAATGTTCCTCTCACATTCCATCATGATCCATCATCATCATATTTTCATGCAGCACCACAAACACCTCTTCTCACAAATTCACAAGAAGAGGGAGATACGTTCGAACTAGGGGGCTTATTCGACACCATGATGTTTTCACAACAACTCATGCCCCTCACCTTTCCACCTCTTTCGCCATTACCATTATCATCTGCACCACTCCTTGGTTTAGGGCTTCCTCCCCTATCAAGTATCAATCAAACCTACATCCCAACCATCAATCAAAGCGTTGCACCAAACACTCAAAATTTATCATTGATATTGCAACAACAAATGATAAACACACAAGCAATGGCAACACCATCAAACACACCTCTCACATCACAAAACATAGTCTCTCAAGGACCCATCACATCAATACCATTATCCAACATGCAAAACATCAACACAACATCATCATCTATCACCATTCCAAATCCACCACCACCTCCACCACCACCAACATTCACCATATCAAGCCAATATGATGCAACATTGCAAGCTACTTTTCAAATAGGATACCAACAAGTCTAGAAACAAAAAGCTGTGCAACAAGCTCCCAAAGTTGCACAAGCTGCCAAAACTACACAAGCCACAATACAAGTGTAGCAAGCACAACAAGCCCAAGCTTTATTGCAACAACAACAACAAGAAGCTTCCCAAGCTGCACAAGCTGCACAAGCACAAAGAGTCATGCAAGTACAACTCTTATTACAGCAACAGGACGCACAAGCACAAGCTGCACAAGGACAAATTCTTGCACAAGCAGCGCAATTGCAGGCATATCAACAAGCATTGAAGCAATACCAAGAGCAACAAGAAGTAGCAAAATTGGTAGCCAAACAACAAGCATTGTGGGAACAACAACAAGCATTGTTGGAGTAGTAACAAGTGCAACAACAAGCCCAAATCCTAGCACAACAACAACAAGATCAATAGCAGGCATCGTTCATACAAAAGCAAGTAGAAGCCTACTTTGCTCACCATAACATGCAGATACCATCAAACAACACACCAACCAGCCCATCCATCCAACCCATAACCCAAACCACACCTCAAAATACTTTCATCCCACACCCTGATCCGCAAAGTGATGTGATGACACAACTCAAGTTGCTCTAACAACAAGTGCTTGACCTTCAATCAAGGTGAACAACTAAAACGCCAAGCAACTTTTGTCCCTATCCATTTGATAGGAGCCTAGACATGAAACCATTCCCCAAAGGATTTTAAATCCCAAAATTTGACAAATATCAAGGGATGGGAAACCCTGAAGATCACATCAGGGAATTCTAGGTTCATTGTATGGAAGTCACATATGATGATACGTATCTGATGCGGCTATTCCTTAGGAGCTTGGCAGGTCCCACTATAGAATGGTTCTCTCGCTTACCCATAAGCATTAGAACATTCCAAGAAATCAGAGATGAATTCATTAGGAATTACACATGTAACATTACAATGGATGTCAGTCTCGAATAACTCTATGCTCTAAAACAAGGAAAGAATGATTCTTTCGCCTCATTCCTTCAACGATGGTGATCCAAGGCCAATCAGAGCAAGTGGACCATGCTAGAAGAACAAGTCTACATAATCATAACCAACCTTGAAAGATGCCTATCATTTCATCTCAAGGTTTAGGGAATCACCACATATGAACAATTGATCTCCAAGGCGCTCATCATTGAAAGAGCCCTTGTGACCCAACCTGCCAAATCAACGTCATATCATGAGCCACAAAATAATCATCCACCATCAAACTACAATGATAAACCTTGTACATGGGAAAGAAACACGAACATCACTAATGATGGCATCGTCAATGCCAAGGTGGTCATTAGTGGTCCATGCCAACATACACCCACACCGAAAATCCAAACACAACATCAAAACACTCATCACACAACATATCAACCTAATAACAATCCAATCGTCAACAATCTCAATGACCAAAGGGGACTAACACAACACAAAACTTATCCAAAATGCAAATACGCTATTTTGGGGGAACCATTGGAGGACATAATGAAAAAATTGATTGATGAAAGACTTATCAAACCTCCTACATTCAAAAACTACCAAGAACCTAATGTCAAACCTCCATAGTATAATGAGAACCAACTTTGAAAATTTCACAAAATCAAAGGTCATACCATGAACAGCTGCATGAGACTCAAAAATATCATCCAAGATCTTATCGACAAGAAAATCATAAACGTGGAAACACCCACAAGAAATCAAGATCTTAAAATCTACATGAATCTGATGCCAAATCATGGCAACAAAGGGAATAAAAATGATAAAGGGAAGGGAAGTGTAAATCATGTATACGAAACAGTCATTGCTTCCCTAAATGAGGACTGCATGGTCATCACCATCAAGGGTGCCCATGCTGAAGATTGTGGAGTCACCACAAGAGGTGGCAAAGTCACCATTGCTGGATCATCCCAACCTCACAGAGTCCCTTCATCTAGAGCCATTCGGCATTCCTACAATGTTGTAGAGAAACTCAAGAGAATTCCAACACACATCTCCATCATGGAGTTGTTAAAAATCTCATCAGCGCATAAAAATATCCTTGAGGAAGCATTAGCCTCATCATGGCAACAAAGGGAATAAAAATGATAAAGGGAAGGGAAGTGTAAATCATGTATACGAAACAGTCATTACTTCCCTAAATGAGGATTGCATGGTCATCACCATCAAGGGTGCCCATGCTGAAGATTGTGGAGTCACCACAAGAGGTGGCAAAGTCACCATTGCAGGATCATCCCAACCTCATAGAGTCCCTTCATCTAGAGCCATTCTGCATACCTACAATGTTGTAGAGCAACTCAAGAGAATTCCAGCACACATCTCCATCATGGAGTTGTTAAAAATCTCATCAGCGCATAAAAATATCCTTGAGGAAGCATTAGCCTCATCCACTATCCCGCAGATCTCGATGCAAAGCAATTCCAAGCTATGGTTAGAAATATCATAACACCTAATCTCCTTACATTCTCTAACCAATATTTCCCTGCCCAACCATCTCACAACTATGCACTTCACTTGGAAGCCATTGTAAACAAAAGAAAAATCAAAAGGGTCTTGGTGGATGGAGGTGCAAGTTTGAACATCTGTTCTCTTAGCCTCACCAAGCAATTAAAAATATCAAAAGATTCCATCGAAAAAGGCAAGGGCATCACAATCAGAGCATATGATGACCAAGAAAGAGTGTCTCAGGGCACAATTAAGCTCCCTACCCAAGTAGGGCCAACACTCATGGAAACCACATGTCAGGTCTTGGACCTTGAATTTCCATACAATATCCTCCTAGGATGCCCATGGATTCATGCGATGAAAGCCATAGCATCAACCTTCCACCAATGTGTGAAATTC